>VZTL01028977.1:0-10661 GCA_013400535.1 Scopus umbretta | reverse complement strand
CCAGCCCCGTCCCGGCCAGCCCCCGCCGCCCCCCACCTGGCTCCGCTGAAGTGCACTTCCCGCGTTCCTGTGCTTTTCACGTGTGCCGAAGCCGTTTGAAGTTTTCCCCCTCCCCGGCCCTCCCTGTTGTTTGTAAGACACCCGAACTGAGCAAATAAACTGTGTGAACAACCAGCCTGGTGCCTCCGGCCTCTGCATGGGGACCAGGGGCGGCACCGCAACGCTCGGCACCCACGCTTAGCACCCTGGCATGGGCACTGGGCATGGATGGGTGGGAAGGGGCCAGAACGGGGATGGGGATGGTGGAGATGAGGATGATGGGAATGGGGATGCTGGGGATGAGGAAGATGGGGATGCTGGGGATGAGGATGATGGGGATGCTGGGGATGAGGATGATGGAAATGGGGATGCTGGGGATGAGGAAGATGGGGATGCTGGGGATGAGGATGATGAGGATGCTGGGGATGAGGATGATGGGACTGGGCCCTGCTGCCCCTTCACTGCCTGGGCTGTGGCTCCTCATCCCTGCCCAGAGGCCTCCCACAGCCTCACTCCTCCGGCTCTTTCAAAGGTGCAAGAGCCACGTGCAGGGGGATTTGTGCTGTCACTGGGAGTGACGGAGCCCTTCCTCTGCTCGGCAGCTTTCCCGTGCTGCCCTGGCAGTGCCCCACTGCCCCTTTGTCCCGGAAGGGTTGTGCCCAGTGCTCAGGCCTCGGTGCCATCACCCACCCATTGCCTGCAAGGCCCAGCAAAGCCGATGTCAGCCCAGTGGCATGGCAGGCAGCACATGGGGGATCCCCGCTGCCTCCCCAGTGCTGCCCGCACTCATCTGCCGCTGCTGGCACAGAGCACCCCATTCCCCTCCGGCCTCCAGCACGGGGCAGAGGCGGAAGCTGCCCAGCTGGCTGGGATCCAGCCCAGACAGGTCTCTCCCAGCAGAATAAATGCCCTTGGTTCCTCCCGCCTGTGGCTAGCGGAGCCTGGCGATGGTGACGCCAGCCAGGCAGGGGCAGGGGCACTGTGCTCTCACACCCCTGCATGTCTCTGGCCCCTGATGCTGCCTCAGCGGTATCTGTCCCCAGACCGACAGTGACAGCAGGCAAGGGAGATGTTCAGGTGCACCCCACCGTGGCAGGTCCTCTGTGCCACCCTGGAGCCCAGGGCGCGGGTAAGGGCAGCCCAGTTGGGACGCTACCCTGGCACCACCCTGTTGCCAGCCCTGGCGCTGGGGTGAGGGACACGTGGCCGTGCCAGAGGAGAGGATAGGAAGAGGCGAGTGGGAGCCTGGATGCTGGGAGGAAGGGATGCAGGCGTGATGCTGGCGGGCGTGCCTGGGTGAAGCCGGTGCGGCAGCCTGGTTTCCTGCTTGTCCCGGGGGGCAGCACTGGGGTCAGGGCCCCCCAGGTCCCATCACCACACGGCCATGGGTCTCTGCCCACCCGCAGCCTGGTGTGGGTCCCGCTTCTGCCCCGGGCCCGGGTTGCCAGGGCTCTTTCCCGCGGCTGTGGGGCCCGGTGCCAGCCCCGCGAGCCGCACACCCGCCCTGCCGCGGGCGTGGCGCGCTCCCCGTCTCCCTAGCCATCGCCTGTGGACTTTGTCTCAACCCTGCGGTAAAACGAGCGCCGCTCTCCTGCCTGGAGACACAGAGCCACCTGGCAGCTGCACCGAAGCCGCCATCCCCGGGCCAGCCAGTGCCAGAGCCGGCAGCCTGGAGAGCAGGGCCAGGGGCACCAAGGGGCCGGGCAGGGGGTAAGTGGGGCCTCCTGGGCACCCTGCCGCCGGGCAGAGGCAGCCGGGGCAAGCGGGGTCTGACCCCATCGCCCTGCTTGGGCCGTCACAGGTAGCAGTGGAGCCAAGAGGGTCTTTCTGGCAGGAGCGGGCTCCAGTGGGGAGCAGAGCTGTCATGGCAGGGCAGAGAGGATGAGGACAGGTTCCTCCTGCCCCAGGCGCAGCAACGGGCTGAGCATCCTGGCACAGCATTGCCTGCCCAGCTGCAACACCCTGTGCCAGGAGGGAGGCTGGCTCCGGGTGCTGCCTGCCGGTGATGCTGCTCGCTGTGACGGGGTCCAGCAGCCATGGCTGCAGGCAGGCACCTAGGGCATCACGGCTGCAGTGCTGCAGTCCTGCCCTTGGCCTGGTGGGTGCAGAATGCCTGAAGTTTCCTGACGAGGTGTGGGGTCTTGTCCTCACTGGGAGGGGGCTGCTTTCGTCCCCAGGGAAGGAGGGAGCTGCCCTGGCTGCGAGGGGCTGGCAGGGAGCGGGGCGCCAGGGAGGGCAGCTCCAGGTGGACGCCCATGGCCACTGGGGGGGCTGGGCCAGCAGAACCAGGGCTGCCATGGCAGCAAGGGCACTTGCCGCAGCTCTGCCTACGCAAACACGGGGTTATCGGGTGGCCGGGCCGGGAGAGGCCCCGTGGTGTAAACAGGAGAGTGCAGGCTCCTGGCACGGCTGCTCCCAGCATGTTCACTCAGGTTCCTCCGCATGCTCCCCAGCGGGTACCACCACGTGCCCCGGGGCCGAGAGGCTGGGGGCCCTGCCCTGCCCAGGGCTGCCCGGCTGGACTCACGGGGCTGAAGGACACCGGTGGCAGACTGGCTGTGCACCCCAGGAGTAGCTCAAGGTCTTCCCAGGGATGGCTGAGCCCAAGTTTGTGCTCCTCTGTGGGGAGAACTGAGTCGGGGACAGGCTGCCCCAGGGCGCAGGGTTGGGGAAGAAAGAGCTGGACACCCTGTCTCTCTTCGGAGTTTCAGACCTCCTCAGTGCTGTAGTCGTGTCCGTGGAGAGGCAGCGTGCCTGCAGAAAGGTGTGTCGGTGCACTGCTGCACTGGTGCATCAATGCACCGGCACGTCGGTGCGTCGGCACGCCGGTGTATTAGCACACTGGTCCGCTGGTGCATCAGCACGTCAGTGTGCTGGCGCGTGCTGCAGGCTGGGGGCCAAGGTCAGCCCTCCAGGCGTGGGAGCCAGCTGCAGCAGGGGTGACGGTGCTGTGGGGGTGTCGGGAACAGGTCATTGAACCGCAGCCAGCGCTGAGCCTGGCGCAGTTCTTGGAATTCCCCACGGGCTCGGGCTGAGCTTATCAGGGCCCTGCAGCCCTGCCGGCCCCACCGGCCCTTGCGCCCCACTGCCACCCGCCCCAGCCACTCCCTGGCGGACACGGCTCAGCTGGGTGCCCCAAAGGCCTCCCCGGGGCATGGGGACCCCTGCCCCGACAGCTCCCCCGGACAGTAAGTGCAGCACATTCAGGGTGGGGGCGAGGGCAGCGCCGGGGTGCTTGGAGTGGCCGTTTCCCATCCCCGAGCCTCGGAAGGACCGGTCCCTGCGCAGGGTCAGGCTGCAGCGACGGGGTGCGTGCGCACACCGGTTCTATCTGCGGTGTCAGGCGGAGGGGCTGCCAGCGGCACGCTGGCACGCTCCGGCATGGCTCTCACGTCGGCAGGCCTGGGAGCGCGTGTGGCTGTTTGCGTGGGGGGGTGGGCACGCTGCGAGTCTGCACCACGCTGCAGGACCCCTGGGGCGGGGGGACCCTGGAAAACTCCCTGGATGTCTCTTTATGGTGGGGGGGCCCAGGCCAGGCTGGCAGGCACTGCAGTGCTGCCTGCTCTGCCCAGCATCTCCCCATGGTGCTTGGCTGGGCCAGGGGCAGCCTGGCACGGGGGGATGAGACCAGGGCCCCCATAGCTTCATGTTCCTGCAGCACCGGGCAGCTGGGGCTGAACCGAAACAGCTGGATGGTTTTGGACACTGCTTTGGGAGGGGCTGTGCCGCTCGGCGTGGTGCTGGCCAGGAGCCCCGATAACAGCCCTGCTGGTTCCTTGACCCGGCTCCCCTCCTGCACGGCCACCAGTGCTCCCCAGTGAGGAGTCTCCTCCCAGCAGGGACCTCTGACCCCTCCAAACATGATAAGAGATGGCAAATAGTTTTCACTATCCAGGTTATCAGGGGCTATAAAAGTTCAATAGTGAATTAGCAGGTAGGAACACGAAGAGGTTACAGGAATTCTGCTGGGCACAGAGCATCGGGAACAGCAGTTCCCCGCAGATCCCAGCCCCATTCCTGCTGCAGGTGGTGAGGTTGAACCACCCGGCCCGGGCACGTGGCCGGGCAGCAGCACCACCATGCCAGGGCATCACCCTGGGGCCGGCACGGGATGCCGCAGCTGCCCCTGACGAGACCCAGGTGCTCCCACCCCAGGAAAGGCTTAAATGGCTCCTCAGCTGCAGGGCCACCCCGTTTGCCCCACGGGAGGAAGAGCACAGCCCGGCCAGGCTGGGAGGTGAGCAGAGGGAGCTCTGTCACCAGTGTCGCTGCAGGGAAGGAGGCTCATCCAGGGCACAGTGCATCCGTCCCGGGGACGAGCTGGGCTGCTCTGGGTGCAGGGACCGTGGCTGCCTGTGTCTGTCCAGGGGAGTCTCACCCTGAGCCGTGCTCACCGGTACCGCAGCACCCAGGCCCTGGGCTGCCCCTGTCGCCACTGTAGCCTTGCTCCCAGCTTCCCTGCATGCTCACGGGAGGCTGGGAGTGCCCGCAGAGCAGTGCCTGGTGCTGATGCATCTCTGACCCGCTCAGGCTCACGTGAGCCCAGCCAGGAGCAGCGATGGCAGGGTTGCGGCTATGCCTTGGCAAACGGAGGGAGAGGACGGCACGCCCGGCTCGCTCAGGGCGTACGTGTGTCTCGCTGGCACAGGGGCCGGGCCAGGGACGGTGTTTGCAGTGCAGGGAGAGCTGATGTCTTATGGGGACCCACCTGCACCGCCCCTCCCTCCCCTGGCACCTGCTGTCCCGTCCAGCTCCGGCCCGGTAAACGCAGCAGGATCGACACCAGAGATGGGGCAGTTTACTTCCGCTTGGTGTGATACAGGGGTTAAAGTCCCCTCCTTTTTATGAGCCATGAAACCATTTTTATGATCCCTGCTGTTTCAATAGCTCTGCTGTTTGGAGCCTCCTCCCTGCAAACACGCAAGGAGGAATTCCAGGCAGAGGTGGACCCTGTACCACCAACACCCCTCCCTGCCACGAGGTGATGCTCCTGGTGCTGCCCGTGGTTGGTGGTCCCTCTGCGGCTTTGCTGGAGCAGGCAAGAGCTGCCTGGGACAGTGGTGGAGGCCGGCGCAGCTGAGCCAGACATGGTGTCACCCAAAGCCCCGCGGACGCGGTCTCGCTGCCCTCTTGATGGTGCAGGCAACGCCGGCTGCCTGCGGCGGGTTTGGCTTTGCTTGCTCGCAGCTGCGGCACAGCTCAGGATGCAGCCAGGCTGGGGGACAGAGGCGGGAGGGGGATGTCGGCTTTGGGGCAGTTCCCGTTGGGAATGGCGCTCCGTGCTCTGGCTGCTTCTGTCCAAGACCCGGCGCTTCTGGGTAAATGGAGCGAACGACCGCTGGGACGTGGCTGGTTTGTGTTAGCGGTGTCTGTCGCCTGCACACAGGTAGTAGTACCAGGTTAGGAGAGGGAGCTGCATGCCCCTGACCTCTGCTCCTTCTGCTGCTCTTAACGGCCATTCTCCTCTCCGGCTTGCAGGACCAGCCAGGTCCTGCCCCTTGTCCTCAGATGACCCAGGAGCCCAAGGGCGACCTCGAAGCTGAGCAGCGTCCCCAGTCCAGGGTAAGGCTGGCAGAGGATTGAATGCTGACTCTTCCAAGGAGATGGACAGAGTCACCAGGCACCTGGTCTTCCAGCTCCCACAGAGCTCGCACAAGCACGACTATAACGATGCTCACCAAGCTGGCTCATTTTCAGAGCAGAGGGCCAACAGTGACGACGATGTGTTTGGATCCACTCAACACAGCCACCAGAGGGTGGAAAACGGCTATGGCTGGAAAACGATGTTGAAGTCACCCTCACATTTCCTGGATCATGGAAAAGATGTCTGGACCCCATCCCCAGACAGGGAGTCCAAGCTGGAGGTGGTGAGGTCAGGAAGCCTGTATGACCTCAGGGCTTACAGAGGCGAGAGGAAACCCTCGAAGCTTTACGATGAGGATGAGCAGGAACAGTACAGGGTTCCTCCACCGAGCATCTCACCTGAGAAAGCCAGGGAGCTTGAGGATGAGAGGAGGGATGTCATCCAGAGCCAGGTAGTGAGGAAGAGCTCCACCATGGCCGAGAGGTGGAGCTCCATGGATGAGCTGAGCTCCATAAATGCTGTCACAGGTGAAGGCAGGCACACGGACAGCTTCACCACCAGCTTTGCCACTTGCTTTGACAAGCCTTCCTTGGGGAGGGCAGCAACGCCTGTTGACACTGAAAATATCGACACGGAGCAGATCAACTTCTCCGCTGCTCGGCAGCAGTTCCTGATGCTGGAGAAGACCAACCCAGGCTCTTTTTTCAGCCCAGGGCAACAGACCATGTCTCCAAAGCCAGAGTCGATGACAAAAGTCTCTAGACAAGAGTGGCGTAGTCCTGAGATGGCCACGAAGGCTGCGAGAGATTACGGTAATGCTGGTGCATCCCGTCAGAGCACGATGGACAAGACCATTTATCGGGTTTATAGCGAGTCCCTCGAGACACCTGTGAAGGAGGAGGTTTATGATCCCAGAAGGGCTGATACTGAAAGGCCATATCCCGCCGGGAAAATGTCTAGCTTGACTAAAGCATCTTCCAAAGAGGGCCTGGACTCTGGCTTGGGTGAGATGTATAACAAAACCAATGCAGGCTACATCAGCAATGGAATTGCATCCAGTGAGATCTTTAATGGCCTTGTGGATCTGAGGGCCAGCAGCAATGGCCTGGATAAGGAGATGAAGATCAGCAACGAGACTCCCATTGAGCGGGAGATCCGCATGGCGATGGAGAGGGAGGAGAACCTCTGGAAGGAGAGGGGGATCCAGCGGCTGACCTCCAGCAGTGAGCTGGTGGAGATCCAGACTAAGCCTCTCCTCTCCATGCATGCCTCTCCTAGCCCAGGCAGGAAAGGGAAGGACAAAGGCCGCGCTTCCCTTTACGTCCAGAGGGAAATCGAGCAGGAAATCAAGCGCGAGGAAGATCTGAAGAAGCAAGGGAGGCTGCTGGGGACGTACGACAGGGGGACGCAGCAGGAGCTGGATGAGCGCAGGAGGGTGTTCGAGCAGGAGGAAGCTCCCCCGCAGAAGCCCACCCCCACGAGGAAGGCAGACAAGCGGAGGAGCTGGATTAATGAGTTCGCAGCGGAGCAGCCCATGAGCCATGGCCCCTGCCCCCCAGAAGACACCAGGGTTGGGAGAAGCCTTCCCAGCCATGCAGTGACCATCACGCACTGCCAGGAGTCCCAGCCACACTTCACCGCCAGCGAGAAGGGCGAGGACCAGCCCCTGGTATCCCAGTGCATTTCCGCCAGGGCCAGCAAATGGGGGAGCAAGGATTCCCAGGAAGGAAGGCTTCCCGGCTCCACCCTGAACCCCGCTGGCACGGCTGTCGTGCCCAGAGAGTACTTCTCCTCCTCCTTCTGGAAGCCCAAGGTCTCCTCCGTGGACGACATGGGGACGCAGAACCCACTAAGAAGGGACGATGGCTGGGAGGAGCAGTACAAGCTGAGGACCTGGAGGCCCCAAATGTCGGCATTGATTGACAAGGAGATCCAGAGCGACTTGCAGAGGGAAGAGGAGCTGCAGGAGCAACGGCGGCAGCGGCAGCTGATAGATGGCTACTCCCTGGTCAGCAGTGACGGCTTTCCCCAGGAGGCGTCCTGCTCACGGCACAGCTCCGGTAAGGGGAGGAGAGGGACAGCAGGGTGGGACAGGGCAGGGGCTAAACCCTGTGGCAGAGCTACCACGGGCATCACTCCTGCCCTCCCATTCTTTGTGGTGGCTCTGAGTCTCAGCAGGAGCCATCAGAGGGAGCAGGAGTGGCACCGTGAGGTGCCTTGTCCCAAGGGACCTTCCTAGGCAGGCAGGTGCCTCTCCCAGGCATGGGAAGCCATTAGGCAGCAAACCCTCACAGTGTCTGCGGTCTGCACGAGATGCCTCTCGCGGGCAGCAGCCAGCGGTGACCTGGGCTCTCTGTGAGAGCAAGAGCAGCTGTGGCAGGGACCAAGGGGACAGAGTTATGGGTGGAAAGCATCAAGTCCCCACCTGGGAGAGTCTGGCTGCGGGTGAGGAGTCCCAAGTTCCTCCCTGCCAGGATTTGCTGAGATGCCCATAAGGGCCCCTTTGTGTTGGTAGCAAGTTGTCCCGTGAGAAATAATTCTCCTTGGACCAGGGATTCTGCGGTCAGTAAGCAGAAGTGCTTGATGTGAACTCCCTGGAGCCAGCCCAGCCTGCCAGGGGAAGCAGATGATGAGGGATAGTCTCCGCAACAGCAGCACGGCTTTTGATTCCAGAACTGCTCAGATATTGATGACTTTATGTCATATTATCACAGAAAACAGCGCTGAAAGGGCCCATAAGTGCCCAGCTCATGCGTTTCTCCTCCCTTGCTCCTGATAATCCCTGGCTGGCACGTAGACACAGGGTCCCAGCTGTGACCAAACACGCTGGACCTGCCGAGGAGGCTGGTCTGGGGCAGAAGCCTTACTCTCCTGCGGGTACCCCAGCCCCTGGGACGGGTCCTGGTGTTCCTCGTCCCCCAACAGCTCTTTCTCTTGAAGTTGCCTCAGGTGTCAGCGGCAGCTACTCGGTGTCCGGGTCTCCTGTCTCCACTCCTGTCTCGCACCAGGCGGGGGTCCTGGGGTTGGTGTCGTCCTTCACCCCTCTGAGAGTGGCCAGTCCCTCCCAGGGCAGCATGGAGACCCTCACCCCTGACTCGGCTCGTTCCAGCCCCTTCGAGGAGCGGAGGAAGAGGGTGAAGGAGGACGGAAAGGTGAATGCACCTGCCCTGCCTGCACTGGGCAGCACGCGTTTGGGGGCCTGGAGCCCGGGAGAAGGGTGGCGGCTCCCAGGCTGACAGCGGCTGAGCCCGGCTCTCACCTGGAGCTGGAGGGTCCAGCTGCACGACTCGGTGGGAGACCCGGTGGTGGTGGCACTGGCAAGGGGCTGCGCCGAGCCCCCAGGGCAGCACCCCACTGCTCGGCGGTGCCAGCGCTGGGTGGGACTTCAGGGGGGCAGCAGCTTCCTCCTGGGGGGTGTCCTGGCCTGACCTGTCCCCCTGCTCCGGGGGGGGCATGAGGGCATGACTGCAGATGCTACCTCACCTCACCTCTCCCCTGCCCGGCAGCCTGAGGCCCCCATGCCCCATATCTGGCTGTCTCTGGATATTTCCCTGTGAGGTTGCTGTTACCTGAACCTGTTTTTTCCCCTTTTCGCAGTACGCAGGCATTGAGCCCATTGACAAGATCAACACGGAGGTAAAGTCCTTTCCGTACTCGAGGGCTCTGCTGGCGCTGCTCTGACTCCTCGCTCCCTGGTCCTCGAGGCTGGTGGGATGGATGGGGGTCTGAGCTCCGGCGGGGCCACGGGCACCGCTCGGGTGGGCGTCGCGTTGGGCAGAAGGTGTCGTGACCGCTGTCGGGCGTATTTAACCCAAAGAGGGAGGGCTTCTGGCTGGGAGGGCAAGTCATGCAAAAAAGATGGTTTATAAAATTTTTTTTGATAAAACGATACTGTGCCTTCTGGTTTCTTCAGGTGGTGGAAAGCACCAGAGTGATTCGTCACAAGAGTGCCATGGCCCAGCGCTGGGAGGCAGGGCAGTACGTCAGGGACGACAACTGAGGGAGCCCTCGGAGCTGGGGAGGCACGGAGCCACCAGATTTCGCCCTGTACTTGCCCTGGTTGGGATTAACTGATGCACAACTGAAATACCTGATCAGTTCAGCCTCTGGTTATCATGAGAATCGGAGACTTGCGCACTGCAAATCGCATCCATTTTTAATGTAACAGACGATCCTTCTGATGCATTAGACGTGCTCATTTGTTCCCCCTTCCCTTTGAGGTGAGGTAATACTTTTTTTTCTTAAGAGGGGAAAAGTTGGATCACTTTCTTTTAATCACTTCTGCAAGGAGACCGCTAGATGAAATCATACGGTAATTTAACTTCTTTCTTATTGGAAGCTATGTCTATGGCTTACAAAAAAAAGCTATTTTATTTCTAAGTGGTTTTAGGTTTTTAGGTACCGCACCACCAGGCCTCTCCTAGGAGGGTACCTAGACTGATGCATGCCTTTGGATCAATACCAGCATCAAACTGGGCAATCAACGTTTCTGCTTCACTCATCTCATCTGCTGAGATGCAGCAATATACTACGCGGATAGAGAGAGAGATAGATAGAGGCTGTTTATTTTGCTAATTTATTAAAGAGTCATTGGGCTCTCTCGTTCTTCCCGGCCTGCTTTCTCTGCCTGCTCCCTTGGTTTTGCAGCAGGCGCTTCAAAGGAGCCCCCACGGTTGGGGAGACAGGGACGGGGAGATGGGACTAGGGCCAGGACTGGGGTGGGGAGATGGAACCGGGACTGGGACGGGGAGACAGGGTTGGAACCGAGGCCAGGACGGGGAGATGGAACCAGGGCCAGGGCTGGGACTGGGATAGGGAGATGAGACTGGGACTGGTGCCAGGACCGGGATGGGGAGATGGGACTGGGATGGGGCGACGGGATTGGGACTGGGGCCGGGACGGGGAGACGGGACCAGGGCTGGGATGGGGAGATGGAACGGGGAACGGGATGGGGCGACGGGATTGGGACTGGGATGGGGAAACGGGATTGGGACCGGGGCCGGGATGGGGAGATGGGACCAGGACTGGGATGGGGAGA
>VZTL01028975.1:0-18368 GCA_013400535.1 Scopus umbretta | reverse complement strand
CTGACACTTGTGAGCTGAGTAGTTATTTTATTTCAATAGAGCCAACGTTACATATATTCCATGGTGATATAAGATACCTAATGTACTGTCTGGACTTTAATTGTATAAAAATTATAGGATACATTTTTGAATTCATGCTTTTTGCAGAGAGTAAACTTTCCTTTTGCAATTTTGATTCTGTCTCATTAAAAATCCCCAGCAGCCTCATAGGGTGATGGGGTGACATTCTATCTTGGAAACTTGTCAAGGTTCTGTAAAACTAATAAACCAATGGCTTTACTTCCTAAGAGGAAACAAATACAGTATTACAGAGGCACCTGCCAGGTGCCAAATTATATACATTGTCTTAGCTACTTGCAGTGATTGATAATTTATTTGAGCTCTAAGGATTCTTTCTTGGCTTTGCCCACAGCTTTACAGTAAACAGGTTGTGAACAGGCAGTTGCTGAGAGATTGTATTTAATTGTCATAATTCAATGAAATCAAAGCCATTTGATTTCTAAGGGGCACGATCTCAGGAACAATGTCTAAATGAGAGTTGCCTGCATTTAGGCAGCAAAGCAGAGTGAGCTGGTTTGATGGCCATTTCTACTTCATTACGTCAAAGCAGGATGAGGTCAAAAGAATGAGAAATACAATTCACAAATGAAACAGAAACGATCTTAAGAGCACCTTAATGCACATGTGCCTGAAGGCAAGTTAATTCTTTATTGCATGGGTGCATATATTTTAGCTCTGTAGCATTTCTCCAAATTTACATGACTGTGACTGAGACTTTGGGATTGGATGTCTACGCTGTCAGGCCATGATGATAAACGGGTAGGGGTAGGGAACAGTGAGTGAGTGAGTCTGTAAACGTGGATCTTGCTGCAGGTATCTTCTCATTCCACTTTCTTTTTGTTTTGTTTTGGTTTGGTTTTTTTTTTCCCCCAGAACATCAGCATGAGCCTTGAGGCCAGAATTTATTGTCTGTAAATCCTTTATTTGAAAATAAGCAATAATAATAACATTTAAAGAAAAATCAACCAAATGGTAATTTCATCTTCAGTTTACGCTTCCCAATACGTTAAAAATTTAAGCAGATATTTTATAACTGCAATACTTATTCAGGCTTTCCCAATCCAAGCTCTCACTATGATGAATAAAACCAAACAAAATAATAGTGCAGGAACCACAGCATGCAAGAATAACTCAAGGACAAATAGGTCTATCATTTCTTCAGAACACATGCCAATGCAATCATTTAGTCCATTCATATTTTGAGCAGGACTTATTATGTGTGCTGTGGGACCCTTCTCTATGAAGTAGTGAAAATTTGCTTCTCCACAAGATGAGGCAAGAAATGAAAATCTATGAAGAATAGGTATGGGTTTGCTCATTATTTTCCTCAGCAGAAGTCTTGGTCTTTGTCACTGACTTATTTAACAGATCCTCTTTAACATCTGTCCAGCAGACTGTGGACTTTATTAGCAGACAAGAGACCCACCAGATTTAGAGCCTGCTGGGTGCGTCTTCATCTTCACAGCTGTGGATTAACTCAGACTTTCCAGAAGAGGACAACCATATGGGATAATTGGTGTCATTGGGTAGCTAAAAAAAATACGAAGAAACAAATGTCGTCCAAACACAATTCACTGGTTTTACAGCCACAATTAGTAGTCTGTTTAAGAAATAAGAAAGGCAGCATTACTCTAAAAAAAGAAAATCTATTCATATCTGTGTGGGAACCTAATCAGGCTCTTGTTTCCAATGACGATGGCTCCACAGTCGCACCAGGTCTGCGACAAGAATGCTCCTTTTGTGTGCCGATAATGTGGAAGCGATAAAATTTCCTATAAGAGACATATGTGTTTACATCATGAGATGTGTTATTTGACAAAACGCTTTGTTCTCTGCATATTTTCCACGCAGAGTTTCATGCTGGGTTGTTTTGCTGGAAAGCTTTGATTAGCTAGAATTAGTTGCTGAAGTAAAATAGACACTTTTGTTTTATAAGTCCTCTTGCTGAGCTGTAAATTATAGTAAAACATATAAGGAGTGACAGAAAGAAGTGCTGATTTGAACCTCTGACCCATGATCGGCATAAAAACATAAGATAACTCTTTCAAAGGACTACTGAGAGCCATAAATATTCCATGGTCCACTTAAAGTTAGGCCCTTTTAACAAAATAAAGCTGTTGTTTTGCATAAGGGGATCTTGACTCTGGAGTACTACAAGACAAGCTGCAGTATCTAAAATGTGTAGAGATTCTTTTATTTTTGGTGTGGGTTGGCCATTGTGCGCAGCAGGGCAGTAGAAGCAATGAGAGTGATTTTTCTTTTTCTGAACCAGTACAATGAATTTGTGATCAGTAAAAGGAGTTGGAACCGGCAGACACTCAGTGCTGAAATTAGGTATCTGTTACTTTGCAGCTTGAGAGAGAAGCAGAACAGGCATGTGTATCTCTTAAGGAGGCAGGAATTGAGTGGAATTTAGGGCCACCTAAATTTTTCCCTTGACAATATATAGTGTAGCAGCTGACAGACACTGAAATTACTGGTGTTACTAGTTCAAAAAACCTGAAGTGAATGCATATGAATAACAGGTAAAATCACTCTTTTAGCTGAGAAAGAATTTTTTTTTCCGTGGATGCACACCTGAACATATAGGCAAAACTGACGTCTTCTAACTCCATCTGACAACAAAATGTATTGTTTGTATTTTCACAAATACAGTTAGTTTGTTTGCACATATTGTGCTGTAATAAATCTGAGAGCGCATTAGCCAGTAAGTGCATAAATAATCACTGCAACAATCTTTGTTATTATGACATTAGTTATGGTAATTCATTAGCTGCCTGTTCGTGTTACACCTTAATGCCTTCTTGCAAAGGTATTTGGTGCATTATTATAGCAAGTAGAGCCTATTCACACTCTGTAACAATGAGCAGACTCTGCGGTGGGGTGAGATATGGGTGTTGAAAATCAGAATGTTATGTCCAGTACAGATAGGCTAGGCATGGGGAAACAGGGGAAAGAAAGGAATGATGCAGTTAAAAGGAGACCATGTACAGGTATTATGACATTTGTATTCTGTAGAGAAAAAGAAGTCTTTGCAGTGTATTGTTACTTATTATTTGTCATATTTTGAAATTAAACACTTCTTCCCTAATCGTTACTCTGACTTTATGTAGCTGTTCTTGACTGACACCATTTCAGACATACCCATGTAAAGCTGAATAGTTCTCAGTTATTTAACATAAATCTGTGAGTTAAGCTGATTTTGCATACTTGTTCGTTCTTAAATAGTAAGCGACTATTTGTGTGGTGGCACACATGAAAATGAGAGGAGGGTCTGGCCCACAGTAGTAGCAGATCTGTAAAACTCACCTTAGTTTGACTTGTTGACATTTTTCTTAGAACAAACTGAGAAATGCTACTGAGACATCCAAATTTCATCAAAATAAATTTGTAAAATGCACTATTTTAACAGATAGTACAAATATATTGTAAAACAAAAGAAAATGTACACTTTTAGCATAAAATATTCTATCTATTCATTTGAAGGAATCTTGATTTTGTCAGCAAAAGCTTTGATTTTCCCAAATTTTAGATTTTTAAATTCAAATAAGGGTTGCTTTAATGTGCGTGTACATTTCCTTTAACAATTTTATATGCACCTTTCCTTCTGTTTCTCCTCCTCCTCCTTTTACTTTTGTGTGGAGAGCACTGCTAGGACACAGATGCTGAGCTGTAGAAGGTGTTTTTCTGGTGATGGCATCTGGCTTCTTGGCAGACTCCACAGGCAGTAGCTGCCTTCAAGTTGCCCCTGGGTTTGTCACATGGTTAAGCTGCTGATGAGTTACTTAGGCTGTCTTGTGTTTCTGGATGTCGTTTTCTGTTAACCTACCTCTCACTCTAAGGATCTCCGTAAATATAATCCTAAAACAAAGAGAAAAACAATCATGTGTTTTTTTAAATATATCTACACATAAGCCAATAATCCTATTTCTTACCTTGGTGCTATAGCAAAGGTCTCAGCTGCAGTGTTAGTCACGGAACATATTTGATGCAAAAGACATGCCAATAGAAAAAAATGACATTTATATATGAAAATAGGGAAGAAAAAGTACAATTAACTTTACTTTAGAAACAACTCTTGCACTTAGATTAAGATGTGTTTGAAATTTTTAGGTAGGATATTTATGCTTCTGCACTGCTTTTTGAAAAGGTTACCTTGCCTGAACTGCTGAAGGCTGTGCCAGTGACATCGCACTCAGGTCAGCACTTACCCTTTATTTCCATAGCTATTATCCATGAGACCCAAAACATGTGTTTGACCACTAATCCATTCTTCCACGAAACAGAGGAAAAACTTTTTCAAACAGAGATTCTGTTTCTTTTGATCTGTTTGACATCAAGCTTATTTTAAGCACCTTTACACCAACAATAAAAAATAACCAGTCCCACTGAAGGTAGGATATTTTGTTTCAGGTAGGTTCTTTTCAGAAGGGTGCACTGGAAATAGTAAAGATGTTGCTGGTTTTGCTGAGCTTGTAAAACCCCTTTGTGATCAGGCAGTTATAAGTATTATTATTGCATTTTATACACTCAGAAGGAAAATTCTGGAATTATAGCTTTGCAACACTACGTACTAAATATACTATGGAAAAAAATAACTGCATTACCTCTTGTAGTGCAGGATTTCAACAGCACTTGCAGTCACTCCTTAGAGTTTTTCATCTTTAGAAACCAAATTACTCATTGTCTAAATAGCTGAACTTTCATCTCTATAAATAAGATATTTCAGCTTGGCACAATTCGTCTAAAATGCTGACAAATAAGGATTCTCACTTGATTCTCAGTACTTTTATTGTTCTGTTTCTTTTACTGTAGCAAGTGTATTTGTTGAAGCTGTAACATAGGACTTGCATTTTTAGTAATGGAAGACTTCAGAATTAATCAGGGTCCATAAAATTTCGCATTTTTTTCTGAGGAAAAAAACCAACATTCTAGCACCTTTGGAGAAATAATGTGCAAATACAGAAAAAGGAGAATGTCTTTTCATTTTGGTCATAAATCTTCCAGTAAATCAAAATAAAAGGGTAAATCTTGCTAGAAGATATCCTTTCTTTCTCCTTGAATCAAGCCACCTTCTACTGAATATCTTTGTGGGGCACCTTCCAAGTACATCTATTGCAATTCATCGTGCTAAGCCAGCCCTCATCACCTGGACTTTGATTATCTGCTATGCTGACTATTGCAACCACTCTCTGTCTTGTCTCCATATTTCACATATGGCTTTGCTATAGTTTCTTCAGAATTCTGCTGCAAAGAATAACATCTGAATTGTATCCCCACCGCTGTGACCGAATTCTCCCTCACCAATGCAGCCAGCTGAAATGTCTCTAGCCCCGGCCTTTTTGTTCTCGTATATACAAGTGCTTTTGCTCTCCGTTTCGTCCCTGTGCTAATATATCTAAAGAAAGTGCTCCTCTCCTATGCAGCACTTGATCACTTTCTCTTTATTGAAATATCTTCTCTAAACAAACTTCTCCCATAAGGCCTGTCATTGACAAGCCACCAGTAAGAAGGTTATGACTATTGTAACTCTGGGTTAGGTGGTAAAACAGCCTGTCACAAAGTTAACAAGTTGTTGTCAGTGAAAATTCCCTTAACTGTGTTGATTTAAGGCCCATTCTATTTTCCTCACCATGTGTTACTTCTGTAACATTCAATTCTCAAAGTTCTTCACCTTTATTAATTTGTTTAGACACAGATGCTGCAGCCTAAGAGGTAAGTATCATTAATCCTGCTGTAAAACAGAGGAAACATTTGGTGCATAGAAGATTTTGCTCTGTGGTCATTTGCTATGCTCAGTGTCATTCGGCAGAGCACGTGTCTAGGAATGTCACAGGCCTACGTACAGGTGAAAAGTCATATGGGAAAGGGACCTGAGCTAATGGAAGAGTTTTGATTATTGAAAGAACTTGTTGAAAAACTATTGAAAAAACATTGACACGTGAGAGAGATGTGTAAGGCTAAGGCCTTCGGCTTCTAGCGAGGCATGAATGAACACTGGCAGCAAAGGCTGTATCCTGTATTGTGAAAATATCTTGCAAAGGCATTGTGAAACTTGGATAACGTTAAGAAAGGCTTTAACATTTGGATCAGTCAAGATGCTCTATTATTAGTTCATAGTTTTTTTGAACAAATTTTAGATTGTGGATGATATTTTTTATAAAAAGAGTGAAATATCAATAATTCATCAAATGCCATAGGCAATTTCTGAAGCAGAAAATACCACCACCACAACCACCCCCGGATTATTATTTTGTTAGTTATTCGATTTTTCTTGGATGGTAGCTCTAAGCTACACCAAAAGCTTAGTATGAAATCTGCTGTTTCCAGGTAAAATAATCAGTATGTGCTGTGCTGTACATATGCTGAGTACAGCGCTTTCCCACTCGCCTGTAATTTCTTTTTAGGTAGATGAATATCACAGAGACTCAAAGTGACCTCCAACTTTCATAAATTCCCCTCAGAGTTTTGGTTGATTACAGCTGGAATAGGGTTTTAGTAACAAGCACTTAAGTCCATAAGCCTGTAAGTTCATAGGTGCCTAAATGTGAGACTTCACTTGCCATTGCCTTAAGTGAGACTTGCGGCATTTCAAAATCCCACTCTTCAGTGTCAGATCATGACATTAGAAGAAACCTGGTTCTGAAAACTGTAAAACTACATTGCTCATCTACCTTAAGTGAGCTGGTTTTCAAAATTGTTAACTATGCAGGAGCACTCAGTAAGGCAAAATCAGTGCTACTTATATTTAGATGCTGGGAACTGGATTGTAAGAATCTATGAGTGACCTTTTAAAAAAATAAAACCCAGGCTATACATTTTTAAGGCTTCTGAAAACAATCATGAATACTTGATGGTTTTGAGTATCTGATTTGTAATCAAGAGCCTTCTGAGATAGTGGTTGGCATAAGGGTTATGAAATGCTCTTCTCTTTATGTGCTAGACATACATCGAAAACAAAATACATTTCAGTGTTTGAGGTAGGTTAATTTTTTTAGTCACTACTCAATAGTTGGTAGGTTAGAATTTCAGCTGAAAAAATTCCATTGAAACTTTTGCTTTTGAGCACTGAAAGCTAACAATGAACATTGTCCTTAATCTTGCCAATAAAGGCTTCACAACCTGAGCATCTCAATGTGCGGTCTGAAATTGCCATTTTGAGCCACAACAGTGGTATTTGCAAAAATACCCATTTTATTCCTGCAATGGTGCCATGCACATATTTTTCCAGACTGGCTAGCTCCCCGTACAAACTGGTATATAAAAGAAGTTATACAGCCTCCCAGTCCATATGACAGTGTTGCTAGCACTAGTGCAAATTCTTGCAAGATTTGCAAGGTTCTTGCAAGATTTTGTTTGTGGAACAGCTTTGTTTTAAAGTCTAAGCAAACCAGAAAGAGAATTACTGTTACTTATTTTTACATTTGCTTTTATGGTGTAAAACAAATTTATGGAAATGCCAGGCTAAAGCCAGTACTATCACCTTGGAGTAACCCAGTGATGACTTTACAAACACATACATAAACATCAACATTTCTTTTCTTCTTTGTCTCCCTTTAGAAATGTTTTTTTCTTATGCTACTTGCAGTACAGCCAATACAGCCTTCAACCCACTAGGAGGGGAGTGGTGTATAACTCAATTCTGCTTTTACTGTTTGCATTTCAAAATCAAACAGTTTCCTAGATAGTTAGTATAACAGCCCACTTTTCTTGTTGCTATCTCTGTGACCCTTAAAGTGGTCTGTATGTTTCAGTTGCCAGTCCTGCTGGGATTCAGGTAGCAGGTCACTGATGAGCCCTCCTCTGACCAGTGTCACGCATCTCTCTCTTTTCACATAGGTCTTAAGATATCTGCTCAAGAAAGAGCTACACTGTGGGCTGCAGCTTTCAGAGATGATAAGAACACCTTTACTTACTTGTCGTGGTTAACTGGGCTACAAGCTCCATTTGCCGTGCTTGCCCAGTGTCTCTGCCCAGGTGCTTGCAGCAGGGGGGCAGCAGGGCGACCACTGTGAGGAGAGGCAGCCGGGGGCTGCCCCATGCTGGACTCAGCCAGTGTCTGCTGGTTCCTCAACAGCCCCACCACAGGGCACCACCAAACCTGACAGCTGAGCTGGCAGCACCTCAGGGAAAATGTTCTCCAGAAAGGTCTCAAGGCCACACAGGCAGTGAGGAGTGAGGGACAGAGTGTGGGGAACAGCCCTGCCACCAACCAGGCTGGAGGAAGAGGAGGTGGAGTCGTCAGCCAATGAAGGAGTGAAGCTGAGCCTGGGAAAATGGTGGGGATGGGGGATTTTAGTTTTTGTCTATATTTCTCACCATCCAACTCACTTGTAATTGGCAATAAACTAAATTAATTTTCCCCAAGCCAAGTCTGTTTTGCCCATGATGGTAACTAGGAAGTGATCTCCCCATCTTTATCTCAACCCATGAGCTTTTCCGTCTTATCTTCTCCCCTGTCCTGTTGAGCAGGGGGAGGCAGAGAGCAGCTGCCTGGGCAGCTGGCAGCCTGGGTCAACCCCACCACACCATGCTGCTTGCCATCATTGACTATCAACTTTTATCCTTTAAGAAAGACTTTACTTTGTAGAAAGAATAACTCATACCCCACCTTTTTTTTTTTTCCTGATGGCTTACCTGAGAAGGGAGAAGGAAATTCTTTTGAACTTTAGTTGATAAACCTGGATTTGTTTTTACGTAGAATTCCTTTCCCACTCTTGAAAGTGCAATACACACTACATTAAGCAGTAAACTTTTAGTCTACTTTCAGTAAAATCTAAATCATCTAACGTAGACAGTTGAGGTAGATGTGAAATAGATTCCTAATAAAAAAAAATAAATAAAAAGAGAGAGAAAGAAAAGGAAAAGTATTTTAATAGACACAGTACTGAACACTGAGAAAGCCATTATAATCTTTGGAGTTTGTCTTTCAATTTCATTCAAGTTTATTGTATCGTCTTTGTCATAGTATACTGCCTGATTATTTCTGAGCTGAGAATGTGCAGGCTTTCAGAAGTTTGTGAAATGTGCTGCTTACTCTCACATAAGCAGAGCATCCTATTAAGCAAACAAACAAACAAACAAGAGTTTTCATTTGTCACCCAAGAGTTCTGACTCTGCCCCTCCTTCATGCGTTTGTCTAGCCACTGAGTCACTGAGCTTACAGTATTGTGTAACTTTCATTTCTGTAGAGGCTTGTTATATTAGAAAAATTGTTCCAAAGAAAGCAACAATTATGACATAAGCACATCTGGCTCTTGCAAATTATTCTTTATTAAGCTTTCATTTAATTACATGTGCTGAAAGGTCTGCTTTTGATTACTGTAATTTTTTTTTATTTGTCCATCTGAATGATAGTAATGTTGGAAATTACATACAAACCACCTGGCTTTTTTCTCACTAATAAGGCAAAGTTTATATAGATTTATGTGTAGAAGAGGGATTAGGATCTTCCCTGTTTATGGTAGAAGAATTATGGCTGATGCTAATTCAAGGTGAGGGTTTAAATTTGGTCACTGGAAGAAAATTAAACCTATTCGATTTTGTTCAGTAAACACTTTAGATTGGTAGGAATAGTTTATTATAATGTATTTTATTTTTTTATTTTAAAGTCTTTTATTACGTTTCAGTTAAACTTTTTGAAAAGTTCCACGAGGTAGTTTTTGTATTTTCATCAGTATTTACAGGAATTTTTAATGCCTACATTCCTTATTATCATTTATAGAAGTTATAACAATCACTCTACACCAAGATGGAGACATACCCTGTTGCCCATTTTAACTTTCATTGCTACCTAGAGAAGATGCAGCTTTGCCTTTTGGTAGCAAACAATTCCTATGTCAGCTCCCATTAGAGGTTCTGGAGGTCGTGATTAATTTCTGAGTAAGAACAGAAAGACCTGAAGCACTGTTGTTTCTGACAGGGGTTTGTACCTTCTGTTCATAACCAGCCTTACAATTTTGCCAATTTTGTTTTTAATATTTGGGCACAGTATAGCCTTTTGCTCATTACCATGACCATCATTAACAAGACTTGTTTAATATCTTTATCAGTGTTCTGGATGAGGGGATTGAGTGCACCCTCAGTAAGTTTGCAGATGACACCAAGCTGGGTGGGACTATTGATCTTCTGGAGGGCAGGAAGGCTCTGCAGAGGGATCTGGACAGGCTGGATTGATGGGCTGAGGCCAACTGTATGAGGTTCAACAAGGCCAAGTGCCGGGTCCTGCACTTGGATCACAACAACCCCATGCAATGCTACAGGCTTGGGGAAGAGTGGCTGGAAAGCTGCCTGGCAGAAAAGGACCTGGGGGTGCTGGTTGATGGCCGGCTGAATATGAGCCAGCAGTGTGCCCAGGTGGCCAAGAAGGCCAACGGCATCCTGGCTTGTATCAGGAATAGTGTGNGAGTTTTCCAGTCTTTCTTTTTTCGCTTTGAAAATAACAAGAAGGGAAAAGCCACAAACAAGAAAGCGCCAAAAAAAATCTGTAATTCCTTTAAGAGAAGAAACAGCAGAGCAGTAATAATTATGTACATTTGCAGCTTCTTTTTTTAGGAATTTTGCTGGAATATATTGTATATCTTCTTGTCTTCCAGCAACTGTATGCAGCTCAGCTGGCAAGCATGCAAGTTTCTCCTGGAGCCAAAATGCCATCTACTCCACAGCCACCAAATACAACAGGGGCACTCTCACCCACTGGGATGAAAAATGAGAAGAGAGGGACCAGCCCGGTAACTCAAGTTAAGGTAGTTTTCAGTAAAGAAAAAAGTCGGTGTCTGAAAAGGGCAGTGAACTAAATTTGTCTATTTAATTGTTTTACACTTGGAAGTTGAACCGCATGAAAATTCTTCAATATTCAAATAAAATGCTCAGTTTTAGTGCTGTGTTATCAGTATAGAGAAGGGAAGAGAAAGCGTTCATTTCTTGCTTCCAAAAATATCAGGCATCCCTCTTCCTACCACAGGCAGCATAACAGATTCATCAGTAAAATGTGATATTTTCAAGACTTCAGTTTGTAATCTAGTAATGTGCATAAATGGCGTCCATTTCATGAATTGTTTCACACTGAACTTTTGAGTATCTTAAAATGCAGTGCTAGCTTATATTGTTAGGGCAGAGAGAGCGTGCAGATCTTCTAATTATTTTACAAATCTGTAGCTGTACTTATTCTACAGTTTTGGAAAAAGCCTCACATAAAAATAAGATGTAAGTCAGGACTCTGGGGAAAACATTGTGTCACTGCAGATTGATTTGACTTTTGCTGATTTCACACAGCTGCTGACAACCGGGCTGCTCCTTGTTGGTTTTGCTCCATTGCTGAATGCTTGTGCCTGCGTATTCTCACTTGCTTGGAACCAGGCAGCTACAACATGGCATTTGCCAGCAGCTTGAAATGAACATCGTGCACCCCTTGAAATCTGTGGTGCAGCTAGTACCTTTGGGTGGAACTGGCTGGCGTTTATCACTGTGTTATCCTGTGGTTGAATTTCATGAGACGAAATATGCTGAGAAATAATTTACTTCAAACTGTAAAAGAACACCAACATTGCGATGTTTTACCAATTTGAATGATAGCGCTATAAATGCAGAACTATTAAAATAGATCTAAAGAAGGCATATAGTGACTTTTTGGAGAGAGAGAATGCATTTTTTTTGCTAGCTGCTAACACCTTACAGGCACACAGTCAGCCTCAAATTAGCCTGGGAAGATTTTACTCACTTGAGGTGAGGGTTGTTGGGTTTGGGTTTTTTTTTTTTTTTTGACATGAGAATAAAACATCATTCGTTTTTTCATTATCATCAATCATCGTGGTAAAGTGTGGGTGAGTAGATATTTCTGCCTGGGCTGATAAATTTCCATGACACTTTTTCGCTAGGCTGAGAGTACTAATAAATAAAAACTATTCCATTATGGCTAGATCTAACATTTATTTAGCAAAGCGTTCACTTTACTTAACCGTAGATGTGTATTAGTCTAATATTTTACCTCTTGTAATCCAATGCCAGGCTTGAGAGCAGTCAGTGAAATTTACCACATATGCAGAGTTTGTTATGGTCAATACAGAAGCCACCAAAAGCAAAGCCCAACTGTTTCAGCAAAGTTGCCATAGTATAGTGATACCTAACACCAGTGATTTATGGTATTGAGAATATACTACTGACTACTTTAATGTGAAAAAGTAATTTCATAAATGAGTGAGCCAAATGGATCTACACCAAACCAAACCTTTAATATATGAGTCAAATTTTCCCTGGTTAAATTCAAGCACATATCTCCTTGAACCAAGGCCAATCCATTCCAGCTTTGTGGCCAGCTGAGTCCTATTACAGACTTGACCACATGCAAATTCTTGGGGGTTTCCCTACATAATTTAACTCGAATGGACTGAAATATATGTTAATAAAAAAGAAGCCTTTTTATTCTTATTTTTATTAAGGACACTATTGCATTGAAAATATTAAAGATAATTGATAAGTGCTTCGTGTGGACAAATACCAATGGCTAATGAAGAAATTAATTATTGGTATAAAAGCACTCTAATAAACTAGTACCTATATGCTGCCTTTGCGAATTGTTACCTTTATAAGAAATGACAGTTTTGATGGTCATGCATTACTTAACAAATCCTCTATTTTTTCTGTTTTTAAACAGTTGTTTGTATATACAACATGCATTATTTATAGAACTAATGGAATTCTTTTACAGGAGTCAGATCTTTCAAAAAGTAATGATAGGGTTTTTTTAAGTCAGTGACCAGAATGCTTTCCAGCTTTTCGGTTGCCTTGCAGAAATGAGAATGCTGTCTGTGAAGTACAAACAAACAGGTTCTGGCAGTGTTTAGAGGTTTTTTTTGCATGATCATATCAGTACGAGGCAGAAAATTATTTAGAAATTGAACATGGTAGTGTAGATTCGCATGTGTACATGCTCACAGTACCTAGTCTGGCAAACTTGATACTCTGAAAGGGGCTCTGAACTCTCACAGAAATTTATTGAAGCCACTTTGTATCTGTGCAAGGAAACAGCCTGCATGTAAACATGGCCACAAAACAAAGAATGGACTATGTCCTTTATACCTTTGTGTTTCTGCTTTCACTTGGACTCTGAACAGGTGTGGACATTTGTGCACACTGCAAGGTCAGGAAGAATAAAAATATCGTGCGGTTCTATGGAAACAGTTTAAAACTGGAGATATGATGGCATTATGAATTCCTGTTTGTTCCATTTTCCTGTTTAAATGCATTGTGTATGATCAGATGTACTTTGCTAAATCACTGCTTGACAGTAAGGAGAATGGAAAAGATGAGATAATGTAGTGTATTATTGTATTCTGACACCTACTTCTAAGCTTTGAAGTGATCAGTGCAGTGTTTTAAAATATGGACAATATTCTCTTATATCCAGCATAATTCTGCTTTGGGCCTATTTTAAATGAGAGAACTGTCTTACTGCGCTCTTTACAGAAAATCACTGTTTCACAATTTTCTAAATGCTCTGTCTTGCTTAACATATTAAGTGAAAGGACCAAGCTCAAAGAATGGGAAGAAGGTTACATTGTGAATATCTACCCTGATCAAAGAAATTATTTGCTTGAATGAGTCTTCTGTCAAAAGTTAAGATATTTCTTAGATGGACTTATTCTCCTATAGTGCCAAAACGAGATACACATCAGAGAGAATTTCTTGCAGAATTGCATATGAAAAGTTTCAAAAGATATGAGTGCTGATAGTGAATTTACATATCCTTAAAAAATATTCCTTGTCTTTATGCAAATAAACATACAGGTACACTAAAGGTTGAATGCAGCAGAAATAACTACAGAATACAGAAGTAATTACAGAAGTATCAAACGAGAAGCAGAACAATATTTATGTGAAAAAAACCTTGATTTTACATCAATCTGTCAAAAATACATAAAATTTGAATAATAATATATTGTAAAATATACAAAATTAAATACTAGAAAATAAAATATATTTTGAAACACATACAGTATGCATTCATTACTGTAGTAAGTCAAGGAATTTGAATTCAGTGAAATTCTTAGCTTCTGTTATGGGGGAACAGCATAGATTATTTTACTAAACAAAACATGCACTCAAAATAAGACACATGGAATGTATAAGTTAGCAGCAGCATTAAATGTGGGCCAAAGAACTGTCAGGGTTTCCAAATGATTCTTTCATAGAAGTACTTCTGATTCCTTAGTTTCTAATACGTTTAAAAATAAGCTACATAACTTATTTTTATAGTGCCAGGAACTTTTCAAATAGAACCAATGCAAAAGCATTACTGAGCTGCTGGAAATTTTAAATAATTCTTTGTAAATGCCCTAGGTTAATTTAGATCTCTGAAAACACATTAGGAAATTAAGCTGTAATGTGAGCTAATTCAAATTTTAATTTGACAAAAAGAATGATCCAGCCACATAGTTAATGTAAATAGAAGCATAACACAGAGAAATTAATGAGGTTTCCTTTCGTTGAATCTTAAAGGAGGCAGATAATTAGCTTCTTTTGTTATTATTGCTGGAGAATGTGGTATTGTCTTTGAGGTGTAAAGTAACTGCTTCTTGCAAAATGATGTGTTCATTTGTCTTTTCCTAATATTTACATTAAACTCTTGTAGGATGAAGCAGCCCAGCCACTGAATCTTTCAGCCCGACCCAAAACAGCTGAACCTGTCAAATCCCCAACATCTCCAACACAGAACCTCTTCCCAGCTAGTAAAAGCAGTCCAGTGACAGTGACGAACAAGAGTGGCATCCCAAGCCCGCTCGCTGGATCTCTGGGAAGAGGATCCTCTTTAGGTAACTAATCTGTCCCGGGGAAAGGAGAAAACTGGCAAGTTTTCTACACGAAATCTCAGCTTGAGCACACTTACTTCTGAATTAAGTAGATATTTGGGCCTACATTTCTGTTTAAAATGGAAAAAAAAATTGTGGGAGAGATTTTCAAAGAACACTTGAATGCCAAGGTTTTCCAAGATTAACCAAAATGATGCAGCAGTGATACGCATCTACAAGAAAAAAAGCAAATGAATATATAACATAGAAATATACATACATACAGATATATGCACATAAGGAAATAGAGATGCATATGTAAAATATGTAAAAGATGTTTGTACGAATATCTTCCCCAAAGACATCAGTTGGATGTATACATACAAACTTAACTTTCTAATTTTGACCTCTGGATTAAACAAATGAAAAGTTTCTTTGCATGCACATAGAGCCTGACTAGATACTAGGCATATACATATAATGGCTCATGTCATTAGTGTACATGCAATGCAACAGTGTAACATACCTTAAAATAAACAAGTTTTCAAGCACATTGTTGAACCAGTGGTCAGGGTACCTTCAGTGTCTCCATGGTTTACAGTGAAGCAGAAGCCAGGCAAACAGGTAACTCCAAATATGGTTTTCAGCTATTTAGCCCAAATATACCGTTAGTTTTACCCAGAACACCATTCTAAAAGAGGTCTAATCCTCTGCATTCTGGGTATTAAGTTCATTTTACAAAGACTGTATGCTGGGTATATATATTTTTTTTTTTTAACAAGGACAGAAAGGCTTCAGTCTTCAGTCTCAAAGGCTTATTTGTTCATGTTTTTATTATTTGCTCACCCATCTGTCTAGGTTTTGTTAATTCATATGGTTGCAAATAGGGAATTTTTGACCTGTGTTCAGGATTATTTAATTATGAAAAAAGTTTATTAAGTAATGAAACAAAATTAATCTGAAAACTATGTATGAAGACTACCTTAACCAGTCAAGAAACAGAATCAAGAGCTGCAAAATGCAGATGATCAGCCCTAAAGTTCAAATAGTAAATTTTAACAGTGACTAAATACTTACTACAGACCACTTATTCACAATCTGTATCTCAAGTGTACTTGTAAAATATATAGAAACACTTGTGAATAATGAATAGATACATTAAATACATACATTAAATATATAAAAATTATGATTTTTTCCATTTGCAAAACACTTGGGAGCATCATGATCTCTGATAGATACTTTCTGCATCTAGCTAGATATTCTACCTGTCAATTTATTTCCAGCTATTGCTGCACTATCTAACATTAGAAAGTGGCATATCAGTTTGAAGTCATAGACCATTCCAGAGAAATGGCTAGAGAAGATACACCTAAGGTGTAAGTATTTTTCTTGTAAAGTCATAAAAACTTTTCCTCTCAATCCTTAAGTATGAAAGCAGCCAAGGAAACGTTGTCAAAAATCAGCAAGTAATGTCGGAGCTTTTGCTCCATTTTTACAATAAATTTAGCTGATTGGAAGTCTAAGTCTCATTAAAAGTCGTGCAGATAATGGTTCCAAACATACTTGGGCTCCAGAATGGAACTTAGTTGCTGAATCAGTTCAGAGCATTGGAAATTTTACCCAGCAAGAACAATGGTTGTCCTCTAATATCTTACTTTTATTTTGAAGAGGGGTACTTAATTCAGACAGAAAACATCACAGTTCCACCTAAAACATCACAGTTTGCAGCTCTTCTCATCTAGACCACAGTATTAAATCAACTATTTGGTTCCGAGGATAAAGCATAAGAAACCCTTAATCTTAACCTTTTTACTTTTAAAATAATTCAGGGGCTTCAAGGTTGAATTTGCTATGTTTTACTCAGCTGAACTTCAATGAAGTCAAAAGAATATGAAAATTATCTTTGAAGGAGAATTCCAAGTCTTAGTCTGTTTGTTTCTGTTTGTTTGGGTGTTTGGTTTTGTTTTGTTTGATAGTGGACTGTTAGTAAGTATACAAATCTAACAAATTCATCACCTTTATAGAAGACATTTGCATGTCAGGCAGATGCACAGGTCATGCACAAACTTTGATTGCTCAAAATTTCCTAGCTAGGATGTATATACACAAATCTATCCATGTGCAGTGTAGAGGATACTCCCATGCAGGAACAGATGGATCAAGTTAAAGCTTCATCACAGCAACACAAAACAAATCATCACCAAATAATTGTTGTCTTTTGGTCTCAAATCAGAAACTGTATCTGGGGTACTCATCTTTACCTCATTTTTAAGATGCAATAGGAATGTTTTCTGTGAGTTTAATGCATGTTTAAGAGTTTCTCTTTCTGTCCAGAGTGATAGAAAGAACCATTTTTTCTCTACTGATTTAGAGCTTGGTACTCATGTTAAGGTGATAACAAGCTCTGTCTCCCAAAAGTAACTGTGAGTACTCTTTCTGAAATTGAAAGCTAAATGTCTGGAGTGATGGTTCTCTCGATAAAGAAATTCTAAAACTTGACGTAGACTTTTGTGGCCAAGTAAACAAGATTTCTTTCTCCTTCTTTGTTAATGTCATTAATTATTATTAATTCTTCAAAGGCTTCCTAGTTAAGCTTCAGAATACTGTTGTCTTAAATACATTTAACTTTGGATTTTGAATCCATGAGTATCTTCTGATACCTCCATATCATGTTATACCAAGACTTCAGTGGTTGTATTTATAACAGCAAAAGACATCCACAGGCTTATAAATCACTTCTGTAGATTAATTCAGCCTCCAAACAGACAAGAATTGCTACTCCTCCTCCTTTTGCAGATGTTAGTTGGGTGCAGCTCTACCAACAGGAGAGCTGAGTGCTTACCCCAGATTCTAATTCGGATAATTACCTAAATAAAGTGTGTTCTCTGTTTGTAGATATCCTTTCCAGTCTTAATTCGCCTGCCCTATTTGGGGACCAGGACACAGTAATGAAAGCCATTCAAGAGGCTCGAAAAATGAGAGAGCAGATCCAAAGGGAGCAGCAGCAGCAGCAGCAGCCACATGGTGTTGATGGAAAATTGCCCTCCATGAATAACATGGGTCTAAACAACTGCAGAAATGAAAAGGTAATGTCTCCCATTGCCACACAGTCTGCCATTCATTCTTCTTTTCCCTGCAAGTAGCTTCTTATTTCTGTGTAAAATTTCTTTTTAGAGCTTTTAGCCATCTCTGGTTTCACATTGAATACACCTTGTCTCTTGACAGTGCTGTGCTACAAACTTCTCTATGTTTACATGACAGCATTCAAAAAAACAGTGCCATGCACTCACGTGATTAAGCTATAAGCATGCATATAAAAACATGGAAAATGAATAGGCTGAAGTTACCATTGTTTGTGGTCACTAGATTTTGTATTGTGTTTTTGAGAATGATTGGATTGATAACTATGGCAAAAAGGCCAGTTCTGTGCTAGCACCTGAGTGTGCTTGCATCTGTGACTCAGATGCAACAAAGTATTTAGGCTCAAAACAGTGCTTTTGTCTCTTAGTTTCAATGGGA
>VZTL01028974.1:10699-34946 GCA_013400535.1 Scopus umbretta | reverse complement strand
AAAATTTATCCACGTCTCCACTTCCAAGGTCAATCTTCTTGTTATTGCTTTAAAAAAAAAAATCACTTGTTCTCTCCCCATTTGTTCACTATTGTCTTTAACATATTACTCTGCCATCTAGAAATGAAGTAATTTATTTTTTCTCCACTCTTCACTTTTCGGTTTCTTCTGCTGCTAAAGTTATGCTTTCTTTCGAACTCCTGTATGGTATGTGCCTTTTAATTAACCTGAAAGACCACAGATTTCTCTATCTAATTTGGTCTCA
This sequence comes from Scopus umbretta, assembly GCA_013400535.1. Taxonomy (NCBI): domain Eukaryota; kingdom Metazoa; phylum Chordata; class Aves; order Pelecaniformes; family Scopidae; genus Scopus; species Scopus umbretta. The sequence goes on along the minus strand of VZTL01028974.1, from coordinate 34,681 downwards.
AAGTCATGCACCTGCTTACTGCAAGCAATTAAACTACACAGGATGACTTATCCTTCATTACAGAAGAAATTATGTTCATTCTAATGTAAAATACAACACATACAACCTGAAGCCCTCTGAACAGTCAACATATCTAGCTACAGGCAACAAATTTAATGCTGTACATTATACCCTAAATTTCTTTCTCTGGTGTCTGATGACACCTAAGAAACAGGCTCTGAACCATAGAAACACAGAATTGCTCACACCTCTATGCAGAAAGTAACCTAAGAAGGAATATATTAGAATATTTTACTATATATTACTATAGCCAGGATAATATAATCTTACTTGTTTCACCTTAAAGTCCTCAGCCACAGCCATGCAGCATTGCTCAAAAGCTCATTAGAATATTTAAAAACTCTCCTTAAATTTAGTTGGCTTTAGTTGAGGATCAATATGATTTATATCTTCTATCAGTTTTGATTGTAAAACTATAACAGAAACTATCCTTCATCATATTTCCATAATGCCTAGTATAAGAGGGTTATGATTTGATCACATTTATTTGCAGATGTTAGTAGTAATAACACTACTACAAATAGACCACATATGCAAATGCACATAATAGTAGTAATGCAAATAAAAAGATGGAATTATAGCAGCCTACAGTTACAGTGAAAGTATAAAAGAAAGAAAGGTGAGAGAGGGCAATATTCTGTGCTAAAGAAATTAATAGACCACTGCCTATGTAACAACCAATAATGATCTTGCCTATGTGAATTTTTTCATTTTTTTCCAACTGCCTTCACTGGTATAATAACAACACATAGTCTCTCCCTAAACCTTGCTTCTCTCACATGAATGTACATGCAGTTAGGTAATCAGTGAGAAGGAAACAGAGAGGCAAATAAAGGTAATTATTAAAACACAGGACAGACTGATAGAAGAGATGGAGCTGACAGTTTGTGAAATAAATAGAAAAAGCATTTCTTGATTTCCCGTCTGAGTCTGGTCTCCTGTTCATTCTGTTTTCAATGGATTTGTGAAGTTACTGGAGCAATTCAGACATATCTCATACTCTTCAAGTGTTACAGGCATCACACACACCCCAAACCATTAGTGCGTACGTAGCATTAAAGATATCCTTAAAAAACTTAGTATGGAAATACTAAAAAGATAGTAACTATATGTAAAATAATACTTTTTTAAAAAAACACCCTCAGTGGAACACTTTTCAGAAAAGTTCAGTACCTCAAATTTTACATTCTGATATTAAATTCTCCTACAACCTTTGTTATTGAGCAAGAAGGACAATAAGGCGGCGGGGGGGCAGGAAATGTTCTTTAGATTCCTAAAACTAATGCTAAGAATTAATAATCTAGATTGCATAGGACCTTATAGCCAAAGAGGTATCACAGTATATTCTGTATCTTTTAGAACCTGACAGAGCATTGATTGAAACTGGAGACCAGCTTGACAAAAGCTTCCTTTTCTGGTGGATTATATGTAGCCACGGCAAGGCCTTAATTCATTCCTAAACTGGCTAGGTGAAAAGCACAACTTCTATTTCCAATGTTCACCTAATATTTACTGCATTCAGGTTTAAAACAAAACAAAACAAAAAACCCCCCAAAAAACCCCAAACTTGAGATAGGAAGGTAAAATAAAAATGTACCCTACAGTACAGGTTGGTAAAAGGAGAGTATGTTCTTACAGGCTTACAGTTTCTCTGTATAACTATGGCTTTAGGATTGCCCTTTAGAACAGATAAATCTTATTCTCTGTCGTCTTTCTTGAATGATAATAAGGGCTTGATTATGTATAAAGTTTGCATTCTCAACTGATCTGGCTGTGTGAGAGAGAGAGAGAGAGGCGTTCTTCCTGAATGACAATAAACCCATCCATTTCCTAGTTCTTCTAAAAATCACCAACCCATGGCTTGGAGACTGGTTAAGAAAAATGTTAGCCCTTAGATAAGTGTGTCTCAGAGACAGATGTCACACATAGCATGGCCAGCCATGCAGGCTGGGGGATAAACCATTTTCCCTAACAATGGAGCAGAATTTACAGAGAACATCTTTGAGACTCCTGTTTGCTGACACAATGACTCTTGTGAAGCATCGGATTCCTTCCTTCCTTCCTGAGGTCTTCTACTTGCCAGTATCAGGTTGGTAAAATTGTAAGCAAGCTCCAATTAGGAATTAATTTGGCACCAGAAGAACACAAGGTATTGGGAACAACTGGAGCTTGAACTGAGGTTGGCAAGGAGAACTGAGAGACATATGGAGTTACACTTCTTCCTCTCTATCACTCTAATTGTCTTCAAATCCATCAAACAACTTCTATTTGCTTCTCTTCACTTTCTTCTAAGCCACCTTGGCTTTGTAAAAAAAGAAACAATTTAGAAGATTCTCTTAACAATTCCTAGACACAGGCAGTGGTGGCCATACTAAACCAACAATCAGTCTGAAGAGACAACAGGAACACTAGTTCTACCTATACTTATATTCCAAATGTGAAGAAGTGAATTATGTACTTAGGTATGACACAGAGCTACAAACTATTCTAAGCAACCATGTCCCACACAAACACTGATCAACAGACCCACTCCATACTCTTCAAAGTTTAAGAAGTGGTAGTTAGAAGACTAATCTACATCCAAGGGATGTATGGTAGCTGAAGTCATAAAGTTTCATTGCTTGAGAACACTGACAAAGGAATTGTGATCATATTTTTCAAAAAAAATTAGAAGTTTACTCATCATACCTAGTCGCTGTCATTGCTACCCACCAGACAACCACAGCACTTTCCCACAGCATTTTATGTGTTCATAAACCGTGCATTTAGATGAGATAAGATTAAAGCTGTTGGAGTTTCATATTTTATCCAAGTCTAGGTCTTTGGCTTGTGATTTCAATTCTGACTTTTGCATCACAATTGTTGAGTAAAGCTATGTTCATCTGACTGATATTTCATATCTCTCTGTATGTCTGTCTTACAGCATTTTCAAAGACTAAGCTTATTTCCTTCCCTGGCGAGGATTAAAATTTTCTCTTGAAGAAATAGACCTAAAATCTTTCAGAGAAATGAAGCGTACAAATGTACCTGTTTTATACCTTTTTTTTAATCAGAGGAGAAGTCAAAGTCATGACGTAGCTCACATAGTTTTGTTTAACAGCTTGTATTTTACAGCATTATTTCTATAAAGTTAACAATGAGACTTATGAATACAAGTTTAACTCCTGAAGTGGTACCTAAATAATAGTTCTTCTGTTCCTTTCCCTGTACAGATAAAAAATAGGAAATCAGTTTTGGACTACAGAACATGTGCAACATCACTGTTTGCTAAACTTTATGCTGTGTAGGATTGACTTGGTAAAATCCCTCGAAATATGAACACTAAAAGCCAAGTGGCATTTTCAGTATTTTTAATTCACTTATTAAAAATAAAGCTTTTTATTTCTTCCTCCCATGATATAGATACTCCAAAAGTATGTTTAAATATACTCATCAGTGCAACTATCAAAGGGTAAGTGTGTATTACAGAAACGAGCCCCCAGATTAAGTATATATTGTGAAATGTATGCGAATGTGCATGACTTGAACCAATGAACTGTGGCCTGAAATGATGTCACAGAATGTGCAGCATTAAGTGGAAGGTTAAACCTACTTGCATCTCGGTTCATTAAACGCAGTTAAAGTGCAAATTCCCTCATTCTGACAGTAGTAATCACAAGGGTTCACTTTCTGGTCACAGCGCTGACTTTTAAACCCCACAGAGCATCTGCAGAATTTCAGTAAAATAGACCTATATAAATATTCTACCTTTTGCTGAACAGATTTTAAACGCATTATATATAATGATGGCAAGACACACACACACATAGACAGGCACACACCCACAGATAAGAAAATTAATACTCTATTTTTCATGGAAGGTCCAATCTGACTATACCGAAAAGTTGGCTCATCAGCGTTGATCAAAGACTTTTAAAACAATGGGCCTATACTAACTGATGGGTTCAGGAATCTAACATTCTTAACAAAGTATTATTGTCAAATGTACTATACATTTATATTTATTGATCCAGAGTGCAGTGGCCTTAAAAATGTTCACGGGTGTTTTCTTAGCATTGCTAACAGTGTTGGCATATGCTGCAGCATTTATATAGTGTAAATCCATACACAAATTATGATATGAAACTTGGTTTCCTTGAGATGCTATGGTGTTCCATATGAATTTGAAAAAGAATAAGCTCATTTTATAAGGAAAAAGAAAGGAAGAAACACAAGCTTCCAAAATAGCCGTTCTAGGTGTTTAAGCAAATTAATCACCAGACTTCATCATCATAGTTGGGCCTTGCGTATTATAGCTGTGATATTCTCCTTTTGCTGAGGTTTATAAGTCTCTGTAGTCCTCAGCTAAAGACATTTAAGGAGACACAAATAACAGGTAAAAAGGGCTGGATCAAAATAGTAATGAAAAAGAGACATAGGCACTTAAGGTATTTTCAGCTGAATAAGGACTACCATGCAGAAGTGCATTCCACTGTCTCTAACCCCGAAGCTGCAAACACCTATGACAACTTCTTTTCAATAGTACAGCGACTACAGGTTTCCCCCCGTCGCACATTCAGAAGTGCTTGAGCTCTCACAGGGAGGAACAGTTGGTCCGTCTCTTACACTGGCCAGACTACAAAACCTAGGCATTTCTCTACGTAACTTCCTTGAGAGTCTGAATCCAACAGGCACTCTCTTTTAAGTTCACCTACCTCATACACATCAACAAAATGAAGGGATGGCTGTACGTGTATTTACAAAGTTGTAATGCCAGATCCCTTTGGACAACAGCTTCTTTATGTCACCCTGGAAAGGAGACACTCAAGTCCAATTCTCTCTTCCAACACCTCCTATGTTCCTGGGAGATGCTTTGACCTCCAGGTTGTTCTGAGAAGTGGAAGACTACTCCACAATGAAGCTTTTCAGCAGTGCAGAGAAGATCAGATCGTTTATTAAGCATAAGTAGAAAAAACAAGGAGTATGACTAGGTAGCTCAGTATAACTGAGAGCAGGCAAGAAACTAATTTCTTGCTACAGTGACTATTTCTGTATTTTACATTTAGCAGCTGAAAAAGAAGATACACCATAGCTCTCAAGAAAGGACTAGAATGTAGGCTTATCTACCTCTTAAGGCAGTACTTTACCACCTAGACTACAGAATCACATTTCCTTTGGTATTTGATGTATGGGCTTAAGAAAAGCATCCTGAATTATTCTCTCGGGCGTGGTGCAGGAGGGAGAGAACAATCTCACCACAGAACAGCCAAGCTTCTGTGGGCAGCATGAAGGTTAGGGCAGAAACAACAGATACATGAGCATATCCTCAGACCCATAAAGGATATAAACACTGACATTATTCTTCCTATTCTCGGGCCATCAGAAGGAGTGTATCGCCCCCACCTCTGACCATCTTTATAGGAGCGAAGACTTAATCCACCTTTGAGAAGATCAAACATCCTGTACCTCCTGATTCCGTCTCTGAACAAATGCCTAAATGGGCTTTAGATCTGTCCTGAAATTATTAGAAGTCTCAAAAGTTATGTCTTTGTATCTATATGCATTTGCAATATTACCTGAGTTATATCTTTCGATACACATATTGCAAAAAAGGCAGACAAAGTATCGGGTCACAGAAATAGCTAGAAAAAGTACTGGAAGTTACAACTGCAACCAGCACATTTTACATCCTAGAGAGATCAAAAATACAGACACATGCACAATAACTTTATTATTTGTTGGCACACATATTTTAATGATCTACAGAATGCAGGATACTCACAGACAGACAGGTATATTTGTCTCTGGGTCCAGTTGACATGTACCACCGTTGTAACAGTAGCCATCACATAACTGACAGGTAGAGGCAATCTTTCCATTCGTGCAACTGTCATGGTTAAGAAAAAATACAAATAGCAATCAGTATTTTATTAAATCTGGTGAATTCCCTCACCATTATCCATATGTTAAAATACTGTTTTTTATAAAATGTATAAGATCTACTGATTGCAAGAATTCTCGGTTTTCCATCTTGAAAAGCTAGCACAAGCACTGAGCTTTTTACACACAATATTTCCAATCTTTCCTTTTATGAAAATAAGCTATTATTACACAAAATAGTCACCCGGCAATATAGCAGCACATCTTACTACATACGCTTTCATTAGTATACAGTACGTCTCTATCACTGTCACAGATACTGGAGAAAGAACAAACTTCAACAATGTGGTAAAACTTGACTGTTAACCTTATTAAACATTCCATTTTTTCCAGGTGAAGACCCATTCAGTCTCCTGCGATGTTATGCTTCCCCCAGTGAGGAGTGCTCCAAAAGTTGGTTTGAAAAGGCAGGAGCCAGTGGGTTTTGCTGGGCAGGAGCCACACAGGGGAACTGTTCTGATGTGACTGATTCAGGGGCTAGCCACTGCGTAAGAGATTTGAAGGGTACTGCGGTATCATCACCATAAAATATATATTTTTGACCATAACCACCCCCCACACACACACACTTACTTGCATACTATGTCATTACTGTCCTTGTTTATAATGCAGTGTCCCCCATGACATCTGATACACTTGTCCACTTCACATTTTGGACCTTCAAATCGTACTGGACAGACACATTCTACACTTCCATCATCAGAAATAGTACATGATTCCGAATTCACACAATAATGGTGGCAAACATCTGGAAGCGACATGAAAGCTAATTACTAAAAGACATTAAGGAGTATCATAGAAAAAATAATACCTTGCTTTTCTACGTTTTAAAAGGTACTATAATAAAAACATAAAATGATGAATTAAGCTGGTGGCTTACTGGCAGCTACAAGAATCAAGAATACCCCATAAACAGATACATAATATATTAATGATGTAGTCTTGAGAAGTGAAATAGAAGGATACACTCCTAAGAGATTTTTTTTTTTTTTCTTCTACATGTCTAACCATTTATGGCATCATCCCACATAATATAAAGACTACTGATGAGAAAAGCAGAGCGATGTTAATGTATTTAATGGGACATTGGCTGAATAAAATCTTCTGATACATTCACATTACCATTAACAGCATTATGCTAAACTGAAATGGAAATAGTATTTTGAAATAATTAAGTTTTATTTTCATTTATCCACATATTAACATTTCATGAAGTTATAATAATTATATAGAAAGACACAATCCATAAGTTCTACAAAAAACTACATACATGCTTATCTTTATAGACTGTGCAAGATCCCATTATCTTATTTAACTGCTTAAATGCCAGCAAGACTGAGATTTCAAGTAGTGAATTCTTTAACTCTTTAGAACCGCTAGTAACTGCCCCATTTCTTTTTCATATCTCTTTAAAAAAACCAAGTTGCCTAATTGAAGAAGCTTCCAGAGCTACAATATACCATTATCTTAACATTTTGGTTCATTTTTATATATGTGGTAGTGACAACTTTTTTTTTTTTTTTTCTTTTTAAGCCGTTGTTTAAGTTCCTTAAAGGGGCCAAATCATTCAAAGTCTTTATTTCTATACTTTCTCCAGTTCTGTGTAGTTAGTATGTTGTGTTGAGCTTTTGGTGGTGTTCCTGATGGACAGATGAAGTAATTGATCTATATGAGATATCAATTCTGAACTATGCATCTGTATAAGCTTAGAGTTAACCTGGTCCATATTAATAAAATATTACCTTTCTGACAAAACTAAAAAATTCAAGCCCTTTGGAGCTCAGGGTATGGCTACAGGTGAGTCGGTAGCAGCTAGAAGTAGGGCATTATCAAGCTGTTCACTAGAGAATGAAACCTTGGCCAAATGGCAAGCTCAGCCTTGCGTTTGGACCTCTCAAGCTGCCGTTTGTCTGGGGCACATGCAAACAGCAAATTAGAGACTACTAAAATCGACACATTTTACTGAATACCTTCAGGATGGATGATTTGCGAGGGTATCTCATAAAATGGGAAATATTTTGCTTATGCTTCCCTGTGCTCAGTTTTTCCCCCTCTAAGAGAAGTATGTACTGACTGCCGTGCCATTGGTACTCACCATGCTGGAAGAGTTCTGCTAAAGGCCAAAGCATGGATGTTGGAGGAGTTATTTCTGTTTGATTATTCTTTCTATGTCTCCATCTATCTATGCAGGCTGTAGACTCGTCTGCTTATGGAATCATTACTGAGCTACCAGAGAGGCTTAAAAGACACTAAATGGAGTAGTTCATTGCCATTCCCCGATTCAAGGTATAGAATGGTAATTTGCAGCAGGGGGCTGTATTTTGAACAAAAACTACTGTAGTTGGAAAGCTAATATTGAGAGACATTTTATGAAAAAAGCATTGCAAGAGGGAAAAGTTTCCATGCACATTAGAGGGGGAAAAAAAAAACCAAACCAAAACCAAAAAAACCCAACCAAAACATAGGAAGTTCATACTCTAAAACAATTACTGGTTTTTAATATTGATTGTAGTCACAAACACCTTTAATCTGCTGCTGTATCTAAAATGGGTATGCTACATTTGGACTAATTTTTTTTTTTTTTTTCTCTAAAGAAAGGATTTTCAGTTTCAGGGAAAGTAACAGCTTGTGAGATCACTATATCCACGTTGAAAGATTGTAACTGCCTGAAAATGTTTTCTATTTTTTAGGTTGTTTGGGCCTTAAATGATACAACAAATGAACTTTAACTAGCCTGTATGTCTTATTTCAGGAATTTAAAAAAGGGAGTTATATTCAAATACATCAAATTCATGTGCATATAATAACATGCACAATGTTAGTAGAATTCTATGCAAATTCATTCACTTAAATTTATTTCAGCAGTGCCAGTGCCTTGACACGGAGCACACATTTTGGTTATTAGCCCTTATGTGAACTAATCACAGGAGAAACTCTGCATTGGGTAATTGGAGACGATAAGTATGAGGAAAATAAGGTCTTTGCAATCTGGCAATACTGCAAGTAAATGTCTTCTCCCTGCCATAAAACCCACTAATAATATTTTCAGCCTGGGAGCATGAGTAAAATACCTATGCACATTCATGTATCATCCTTCGCATATGAACTAGTTTCAATCACATCATAGAAAGACCGAAAAAGATATCTTAGAGGCAATCATTCTTTGCAATAATGCTACATTAATATACTCCAACATGCATACAAAGTGAATATGATTAATAAAGCAAAAAATCATACACATGTGTGAATATTCACATCATAGATGTGAATTTATATACACATTATTAACTATAAATCTGTACAATTTCATTTGTACCGTTATTGGCCACAAAAAACAATACTCTAAAAGACTGTAAGACTCTTTTTCCTAAAAGTATTAAAGTTTAAATAAACAAAAGCTTAATTTTATTTTGTATTTTATAATGCGTTTGAGTCTTTATATTGTGGCATTTTTCCAAACTGTCAGCAGACAGTCCAAATCTGATAATAAGCACTGTTTAAAAAGTAACCCTAAATTTACATTTAAATTAATTCTTAAAAGAAAAAAAAAAAAAAAAAAGATGTTTGCAGAAGCATTCAACTAGAAACAATTTGTTTGGTTTTGGGTAAGCCTCAAGTAAATATTTTTTCTTAATCTGTGTGTCTGTCTGTGCATGATTTATGTACTATACTGTTTTCAAATACCCAGTTGTGTTTGCAGATAGTTATTTGTGGATCCACGCAGTTTGTTTAATCCCAAGTGGGAGAGAATCACAATTACTGCTGGTTTTCCATTCAAAGGTTTCAATTTATTTCATAGTCTCCCAACTGGAAATACATTCAGTTTACTTCAGTACAAACCCTATTTAAGATACACATTAACCCTTTCCTTGTTTGACAGACCTTTCACTGAAACTAAATACTTTTTGTATCTTGTAGATAATTCAAAACCAGGCATTTATAACAGCTGATTTCCCTTCCATTTTGTTGAAATCTGGCCTTCTTCAGCAAATTCACTGAGTTATATGCAAAAAAGATGATGGCTTTCACATTTAATGTTCTATTCTTTAACAAGCACTATGACAGACCTCCGTTTTAGAGTGTTAGAGCCAAAGCAAAGCAAGAGTAGAAAAAAGATTTAAAAAAAAGTTTTGATCTCAGAAAAATAATCAGGTTTAGGTTAGGGTTGCTAGTGAGTCATCATGTTGAAGAGACATGAGGAAGACAAACTGTATGAGTGACCAAAAGAAGAAATTCAAGATTATGTTCAAATGTCTTGAGTCACTGAAAAAGACATAATGGTGATCCATGCTGAAAGAAAGCATGAAGAGAAAAGAAAGATAAGTGGAGTAAGAACAGAAGGCCTTTTGGTTGATAATCTTCCCCCTCTCTTCTGTAAAAGAAGTCAAAATTTAGAGAAAATTCTAGAAAATGAGAAGAGCCTTTCTAAAGGCATGGAAGCCTTTGGAAAACAATATCTCAATGAGAAGAGACTGATGGGTGAGTGAAAAGGCAAACTATGGAGAACTTCAGATAGAAAGAACAGACCCTACGTCCTGAGAACTAAATAAGAGTAATACGTAGAAATCCTGATTTTCAATACTAGCAGGAGGCAGAAACCATACTGAAGGTGATCTTATACTGAGCAAGATGAAGGAATACAGAGGCATGAAACTCAAAAGCCAATATGCTGCTTAATGGGGTTAGAATCAAAAACGAAAGGTAAGGTAGCAGCTGGAGACATAAGTGATGGCCTGCGAGACGAAGGATACCAGAGAAATTCTTTAACACACTGCGTCTATTTGCTGTGTTTAGATTGTCCTGATTTCAGCTGGGATAGAGTTCATTTTCTTCCTAGTAGCTGCGATGGTGCTGTGGTTTGGATTTAGTATGAGAACAATGCTGATAACACACTGATGGTTTAGGTGTTGCTGAGCAGCGCTGACACTGGTCAGGGACTTTCAGGCTTCCCATGCTCTGCCGGGGGGAGAGCCAGGACAGCTGCCCCAACCTGCCCACAGGGCTATTCCATACCATACGGCGTCACACTCCATATAGAAACTGGGGGGCAGAAACTGCCAGGGGGCAGCGATCGCTGCTCGGGGACGGGCTGGGCATCAGTCGGCGGTGGTGAGTGCTTGTATCACTTGGGGTTTTTTCCCCTCCCTGGGTTTTGTTTCTCTCTCTCTTTCTTGTTGCTCTCTTTGTTCATTACAATTTTTATTACTATTACTGTTATTATTGTTATTATTTTATTTCAATTATTAAACTGTTCTTATCTCAACCCACAAGTTTTCTTACCGTTACCCTCCTGAGTCTCTCCCCATCCCAACATGGGGAGAGGGTGAGCGAGCGGCTGTGTGGGGCTTGGTTGCTGACAGGGGCTAAACCACAACAATTGCCTTTACCTCAACCCATGAATTTTACTTTCTTTTTTCTGATTCTCTCCCCTGTCCCTCTGAGGAGGGGGAGAGTGAGCGAGCGGCTGTGTGACATTTAGCTGCCTGCTGGGTTAAACCGCCAGAAGGTATTCCACCAGCATAAGATAACAAATATAAGAAGTTGAAGTAGAAACATTCAATGCTATTATCTCATTTCTATTGACCAAGTCAGCTGTCTTGTACAGCTCCATTGTATGTATTCATTCATGAAAATACTAAAAGAAATCATTCCTAAAAAAGCTTTTTCTTCTCCTACATATGTAGATGGGTATTGTGGAAGTACGTTCAAAGATCACTTGAATACACCAGATTCCATTCCCTTAGCAGTATGAATCATTTCGGAGCCAAGTTTACCGACATGTGCCGTAGAAAAATCGCTCAAATCACGTTCAACTTCCACTCTGTAGAACTTTTATTATAAATCCAGATTTAAGAGTTTGTGAAGATTACTTACAATACTGACATCTGTCTCCTGTATACTCAGGCAAACAGTTGCAAAAGGCTTGATTCCCAGCGGTGACACTGCAGGTTCCTCCATTTTGGCAAAAATGATAGCAGACCGTCTGATTGCAGTTTGGTCCTGTAAAACCCAGTGCACAGTTGCAGGTAGGCCTCCCTATTCAAAACAAAGAAAACTATTTTATGATAAAAATAAACATTAAAATAATAATCAGCACTTTAAAGATAGTTACATTTATCGTAACAGTAGCAAGTTTTAATGTATGAGCCCAACTGCATTCCTCTAGACACTAATAAAACATACCTTTGAAAACATTGATTGAATTCAGAACTTTTTAAAAAGCAAGTCAGCTCCATGAGATATGGACACCTCAAAAATTGCATCTATGCATTTTACACTTGTGCAAGTATGGACATTGTCTCTTTATTTCGGAATTATTTTAAATGATGGTCTTAAGTAGGAATTTAAGATATGACTGTGCTCTTCAAATTATCCTGCCAGGTTGGGTACCTCCAGAAGAATAGGATAAATGTTTGTATGTATAATCAACATTGATGCCTCTTCAGAATACACTCCATTAGTCTCAAATATACAAACCTTTACTTATAATCACATGAATATACAAATATTTACTAATGTGCTAATAGCCAACTTTACATAACAATTTTTACTAAAACACAAACATATGTGCCTGTTTTGTTATCCTATCCCTCTCACATAATAAATACTGTAACATAAAAATTGCTGTCTTGCATCAGATCAAAAATGCCTGTAAGGTCAATATTCAGTGCCTGAAATGTAGTAAACATATTCATTTGTAGTAAACGCCTAAGCATGAATATTTACACAATATGGCATGAATATTGTTTAAAACCCAATGCGTTTTTCTCCTGTGATTCTACCCTGTTGTAATTTTCCCATTTTTTTCCCTTATCTAAATCTCATGTCTAAAGGATTTATAACTTTGTTCCAAACCCACTGTTTTATTAAATTCTTTCACTTTTCCCTGACTTTTTTCTTAAGGCTTATCTTCTTGAAAACAAACTTCTAGATCCCATAAATGTTTTTCCATCTCCTCACTTTGTTTTTATATCTGATTTGTAATCTTCTCTTCAAGTAAATGACTTGATGTGTCCAACTAGCCATCTCCCTTCTCACTTCCTAATAACCTCATCTTATTCATGTTTATTTCTTACAAAACATTATTTCCCCCCCACCTTCCTTCCCTTTGTTTTCTTTCAGCCTTTAGGGTTTTCTTAAACCAGAGTTTAACTCTTCTTCCTGGCTTCCAAGACGGGTAAGGAAAGAGGTGAAGATTAATCAGGACCTGAGGACACTTTTGAAATAAAGGGGCAGACAAGATGGTCTTCATTTGAATCATAAGGAACCCAACCTGCTGGCAAGTACAATCAAGAGCTTAACTGGGTCAGCCAGAGCAAGGGACAGCTGACAGGCAAAGACTCATCCCTTTGAGTAACGTCACAGAAATAACATAGCTCTGAGTAAGGGACCACACATGGACTAGCAATAGTCAAAGAGTAAGCAGGTATCAGGCAGAACAAAAGGAATGCCTTGTAAGTAGACTACAGAAAACCAAAACGGTAACACACGTGCTTTACATAAATGGTAAAAATCTAAGAATTAAGATGGGAGAACCAAAATGTCTAGTCTTGAATGGAAACAGCAGTATAATCGCCTATAGCAAATTTGGAAAAGGAAGGCAGCTAATGGGCTGTTGTAAAACTAATACATGTTTCCTTGACATCTAGTCTTTGCCTGTGATAGAATAGGGCGATGTGTTAAGAAGCGTTAAAGTCAATCAGATTAGCAAGGTAACTACATAATGTACTGCATGTGCGATGCAGAAGCCCTTTGGACTGGAATTACAGGCATAAACAGGAAAAACAGCCTATTAGATTTTATTATTGACAGCCCAATCAAGATAATGATATAATGTGGAATTCAAAAGAGATCAGAAGAAGTCAGGGAATACGTTAATGATGAGAAACTCCAGTTATCCCTGCATTTACACTTGAAAAACTTCACACCACGCCATAAAGCAGAAAAGAACTTCTTACATTTTAACAATCCTACTTCTTGAAGGGGTGGGTTAGCAAGCACACAAGAGAAGCTATGCTTGACTTGGGCCTGACTTGGTTTAAAACATAGAGAAGAGCCGAAGTCCTTCATCAAATGAAATACACATTTAACAGTTATTTTTCCAAAATAATTATCTCCCTTCTTCATACTCATCTACCAAGAAATCCTCACTGCTGCCTGATTTACTGACAGGTTATGACTAGGTCCTTTCCTTGTTGTCTTTTGTCTCGTTCATTTTTTCTTCATTTTAATAGGAAGTCTGGTGTAGGTATCCACAACTACTTTCACATTTGCCTCCTGATGTCTTTTACTTACAGCTGCATCTACAACTCTGAAATGTGCAACTCTTCTTACCTTTTCTTTTTTTTTTTTTTTCTTCTCTATTCAGTTGGCTGTCTCATTACAGTAATGTAGATTAAACTAAATATTCCATAAACCCCACAATTCTAATTTTCTTCTGGTCTGCTTTCATTTTAATACTATGTAATCATTTCACATCACATTTGTTGGAGAATTTTTCAAGGCAAGTGTAGTGCCCTTGTTTTTTCTACTCTTATTTGTGCAGAAGGATTTATTTATTCTTTTTTCCTTCACTTACTTCTCACTCTTCTTACGTGAAACCTTTCACATAATTCTTTTCTATATTTTCTATTTTAAGCTATGCTAATTTAAAGTGTTTTGCAAATCATCCTAAAGGCCATGAGATCAGTTAGTCTCTTCCTCTAATGAGTACAGCAGGAACAAAACCATTGACTTAAAAATAGCTCCAACTAGTTTCATATGCATCAGCCTGGTTATTCATATCTGTCCCCTGTGATTTAAACATTAAATCAAAGATGTTGAACTCAGATGTTAGCACAGACTCTTTTTGTTTTCCCCATGTATACACTTGTATTTAAATTTCTCCCCCTAAGCCAGGAGGGCATTTCACTTTATCTTTCATCTGAATCAGTGTTTCAATAAAAAAGTTTAAATAAAATAGTGATAGAACATAGATCTGGAGGTCTGAAATCAGTTTTTATTGTTAATACTCCTCTATTTTTTAAAATGATGGGGCAATGATATTTTCCTAGTTTGTAGAAAAGATTATTCTATTCTTTGCTAATGTAGGCTGATAAATATGCCAAACTGCTGACAGTTATATGAAAATTTAATACAGTATAGCCTAAACCCCATTTTTATCACTCAATTTAACATGACTTTTAGTAATGTTAATAGTTCATTGCCTATTTATACACAGACTGTTGGCATCTAAAATAATATTAATAATGACATTTTAACCTGCCTTATTCTCATAAATTATTTCCGATACAGAATGGTTCCAAGAACAGTTTGACAAAACTGCAGTATTAAACAATGACAAACAATGCCACAAGGTTTTGTATCATAGAATCAGAACATTGATTTATGTTTGCAAAGGAAATGGTCATGTTAACCAACATGTCACATATCCTAACAAACAAACATTGCACGGTAATCTCATGCACAGAGAACTTCTGCATTTACACTGGTCATGAGATTTCAGGATTAGAGCTGTACAGAGACGTAAGTAAAACAGTCTCTTAATTCTCAATCTTCAACACCACAGAAATGTTCACAACACATGACACTATAGAAAAATATTAACAAGGAAAGTGGAATGCAAACTGCTTCAAATTCAGATAACCATCTTTTGGTGTGTTTTATGCAAAAATGAGCAAAAATAATTTCCTGAAAGAAAACACACAAAAAAAAAAAGTTCCCTGTTTTGAGCTGTTCCTTCTTCAGTGCAATCCTCAATTGCATAAACTGTATGAGAATACCATCTTCTGTTCCTCTGCCTATTACAGATTAGCATCCCAGCTTTCAGCTATCCTCTTCTTTAGTCTCTTCCCCAACATAATAATCCCAAGAAAGATTTCCTGTTTGAATTACTTATGTTGAAAAATGTTTGTCGAAGCGTCAAGGGGGACAAGGTGGCAGCACATTCTCAGCATCTCATGTGTAAATGTTCCAATTTCAAACCCACGGTAGTAGTATCTAGAGAGCAAGAAGCACACCTTTTTTTTTTTTTTTTTTTTTTTTTTTCCCCAGGATTTCTGTGCTCTCAGTGATTTACAATGAATGTGCACACACTTTGCTAGCTACTGTCTCTTACACTGAGTTTCTCACTATATATATATATGCGCAAGTGGAAACATAATGCATGTAGTCCCTATATTGATGAGAGTATTTTGTATTTAAAATAATTCTAAAGAACAGTTCTAAAGAAATGAACCATAGAGAATATATTAAAGGGTGCCTGGTAAGACATATAAAACAAGTAAAAAACCCGAAATCTTTCTGGGGAAACAACATACTTGAAAGTCACTATTCTCTGAAGGTTCTCTATGTAACCTCTCTCTTAAAAAAATAAGAACAATAACTTACAAAATTTTTAATCTTAATTCTAGAACTGATAGAACTTGAAACAAACTTATAAGCTGCTCACATATTTTTTCAAATGTTTTGCACAGAATTTAGTAAATTAAACGAGAATACTTTGTGGTGACCATAGGACATATGAAGCTATTTTTGGCAGTAGGACTTGAACAAAGTATGTGAAGTTTTTGGCATGAAGACGAAATGCAGTTTCCCGTTTGCCCTTTCTTACAAAGAAAAATCATCCATAAGATGATAGGGATCAAAATCCTACGATGTTCAATTTGGTTTTGATGACAGAGACCGTAGTCCCTCCTAGTTTGCCAATTTAATTTGCTATACAAGAGCAAATAACTTTTCAAATCATCTTAAAAAACACTTAATAAATATTTTAGTGTACTCTCTCTGTAATATCTAGGTGATTTCTTTTGGGAATCTACTTATATATCTTAAACTCCTATTTACATCTATTTTGTAATAAACAGAAGTCTAAGGAGATTATCCTTGATTCTTGCTATTGCCTAAACAACAGAGAAATATTATGTATTTTGAATGACCACATAAGGTATTTTGCAATTAAAAAAAAAATTAGGGAAATAGCACTATTTTTGTAAGCATTCTGTTTCAAAAAACAAGATCATCCAGATGAATGCCTGTACCAAGACATAGATTATTTATTTCTTCCAGTCAATGATAAATTCACTACTGGCAATGTGCATTTTTAAGTTTTTATGTGTGAATCTGCACATTTAATTTGCATATTTCACTTGCTGTCACTATTAAAGAAAACAGTGTGGCACTACACCAGCCTACTGTAGGTAATATCATGACTTCTGGAGTAGTTATCAGCAGTCTGTGGGAATCACAATAAATCATTTCTGTGCAGCTGATGAACCATAATTAGTTTTACTGAACCAAGAGCAGTGGAGAGAAGCTGTATCACTGTACATAATTAGCGGGTGAGCTGATTGGGATCAATCCCAACAGATATACATTCTCTCCATGTTGTGAAAGAAAGGGAGTAAAGAACAATCGCTAAATATAGTCTCAACAGCTGCTCTAACCAAGGCTGGTTGTGGTGGTTCTGTTGCGACCCTTAGATCAGCTGTGCACCAGACCAGAGAGCCTCAACATCTAGCTAAATACCTGTACTGGGTTTGCGTGGCAAGGTTTTGATAGCTGGGGGCTACAGGCNGCGGCAGAGACGACGTGTGATGGACTGACCGTAGCCCCCATTCCCTGTCCCCCTGCACCGCTTGGGGGGGAGCAGGGAGAGAAATCGGGAATTAAGTTGGGCCCGGGGGGAAGGGAGGGGTGGAGAGGAAGGTGTTTAAGATTTGATTTTATTTCTCATTACCCTACTCAGTTTTGATTGGCAATAAATTAAACTGATCTTCCCCAAGCTGAGCCTGTTTTGCCCATGACGGTAACTGCTGAGTGATCTCCCTGTCCTCATCTCGACCCACGAGCTTTTCATTATATGTTTTCTCTCCCTGCCTAGCTGAGGAGGGCAGCGACAGAGCGGCTTGGTGGGCACCTGGCATCCCGCCAGGGTCAACCCACCACAGTACCACCCCTCTCCTCTTCCCACAGGCCCTGTCCTGGTGACAAGATGATGTAGCACCCCCTTTGGAGATTACTGGGACTGATATGACATTAGCAAAGTAAACAGGTTCTTCACTGACCACGTCTTCAGTATGCACCGTGTCCCCAAATCAACGTGTTCTCATAAAATAGAATATAAAATAATACCTACTTTATATATAATTATTTTTTGGAGAACATTTCATCAATTTTCATTTAGTGGAAAGACATAATATTTTTTTACTCGTTTTGATACAAACATCTCTATTCTATATGGTTAGAAATTCTCTTCGTACTGTAAGCATAGCACAAATATGTATTTGTCTAATTGTGTGAACTAGTTAGATCTACTTAATGTGTTCAAGACATTTAGCAAATTATTGCTCCAACACTTTTACTTTAAACTGTAAGGGGAAAGGAAGTGCATTTTTATGGTAACATTTAATTTTTTTCCAAATACCCATTAATTTGGTTTACTTGAAAGTGTTCATTATTATACCCAAACTTTTAATTACACGTCTCAGATGTGTACTTTTAATTAACTGATGACATTTTCTTTGTTCAATTATTGTAGTTCAATACAACTGTCATAAACTTATAAATTTTAATTAAAGCTGCCCCAATCTCTAGCTATATAATGTTCACATAGGAATTTGCCAAAAGGCTTAGTAGTAAGTAAACCAACAGCGAATAATCCCTGAATTGCCGGTGGGATTTGTTTAACAAATTAACATTTGTGTGCAGATAATGAGGTTCTACAACTTAACACATCCAGCAAAGAATTAGCACAATCATGTTTTAAAAAATTAGTAATACTCTGCAATTTACTTAATTAGTTATCACATTACTATTATCTATTAGGTGCTGAAAGAGAACAGGATTTACACATTCACTAGAACACACACATCACTAGAAGAGTATTTCATATGCTGTGTCATTTTATTTATGTCAGAATATGATGAAAGGTTTGTTTTCAGGATATCTCTGCCTTGGATTTTGAGCCAGAAGCCAACAGTGAGGAAATTCCCTGACCCCTAGGGAAGCCTCCCAGCCGCAGGGACCCTGCAGAAGCTCATCTCCCTGTGAGACTAAATTTGCCAGCAGTCCTAAGCTTTCCAAAGGGCATGCATGTAAAATGACGCTCGTTAGATCGACTGCATCAAAGCTGTTTGAGTTGGGTAATATATGAGTATTGATAAGGGCAATCGGAGCTTCTGAGAAAGACAGAGTCAAGCAAGCTGAAACTATGACAGGTCATTTATGTTTTGCGGATAGGATTTGGCTTGGCATTCGCACTCACACGGCTTCTGCAACTTCCAGAGGAAAAAGCTTCATAATTTTGAACACAAATGAATTTTTTAAAAAGAGTAAATTGGGAAAATATGTGCAACTTGACTGCATCAGCTTAGCAGGACAGCTTGATCAGCCAATTGTATAATGGATCAAAAGTATAAATGCTGCTTTTTGAGGAAATGCTTGTGAGCATTGTAAAACAGGAGGTGGTATGAACCTCTAGTTCATAGTGCTATCTAGCAGTAGCACAGTAGAAGAAATTAAGAAGATATTGAGCTGACTATTTTATAATAGTAATTTTATACTTTCCAGAAACGTGCGAGAATTCTGTACAAAACAAAAAGAAAGTGTGCAACGTACCTATTGTTAGCGGACAGGTCAGCCTGATGGGGTGTAATATTTTAAATCTAGACATAATACAATGTTTAAGTTTTACAACCATTAAGGCAAAACAGAGCAATTCCTGGTAATAAAGAACCTTTATATTCCTACATGTTGCAATGTGCAAGAATAAAGTAACATATACACTAATGACCCTCATATGAACCTGGCAAAGCAGATCAACTCTGCCTTGAAGGCTGGGACAATGAGAAGGAAGTGAGTGAATGCAGCTCTGCTCTGGATTTCACATCCTCCATCCAAACTGGGAAGGGTGTGCACAGCCCCCGAAGCTAAATGTGCACTCGCTGATGCAGTGACTGAATGACATGCTTTGCACAATGGTATATTTGACTGGAAAGAGGAAATGGTTGTTGCAAAAACACTTGAGGAATTAAGCTTTGCTGACTTAATTACAGTTTTCAGTGCTTTCTGGGCCTCCAGTTTAGCTTCCCTCTTTGAGATATATAATGGCTTTAGTAGATGATGGATTTGATTGAACTAGGATAAGGCAACATCTCACTGGCATGCAGGTTTGTTTCAGTAACACACAATTTATGGCCTGATATAGATAAGAAATACAATCTGATAAGAAATAGAGATTTACAGGGTCCAGGGGCTAGGCATGCAAGGAAGATGAGATGCGGATCAATTCGAAAATTTTTATCTGGCATGCTGGATAGAGTCACTTTGATTTAGAAAGATATACAGTCATTTTTCCACATCTCCAGCACATGAAAATTATGGCACAGGTTTCAAGGCATGGCTATCCTCACAATTTGGAAGCGGCAGATAGAAAATCTGGTTAACTTTAAATATGATTATTAAAAATTCAATGAACCTGGGAAAGTGGAAAGAGCACAGCGGAAGAATTTTCCTATTAGCAAGTATGCCCAGTAAGAGTCATCAGAACCAGCTCCATGTTGATCTTAGTTCATAAAGGCTTGGCACACTTTGGCCATGTGTGGTACAGTAAACTTTATTTGCAGTTAAACATCTGGATTCCCCAAAATCAGGCAATTGAACAATGAAGTGTGGACTGCGGTGATGTCCATGCTGGCTCTCCTGACGCATTTTTGTGCAGGCACATTACCCTGTTTGAGACCAAGCAGAAATAAGGCTAATGCCTGCATCTCCAGGCCCTTTGTAGTAGCTGGGGCCATGATTAACAATTTAGCAGAAGTATATTGTAGAATCTGCTCATATCTCTCCTTTACTCACTGGTGACCAAACCTACTACGCTAATTATTTCAGGAAGGCTGAGAGATTTCAGAGGCTGGATTTAGCGGGGGCGGGGGGGGAGGAATATCCCAGCAATAGCATAGCTGTGTGAGCACAGCAAGTGTTAGCTCCCTGGCAAAGAAAACATGAGCTGCTGGAGGCGAGTGAGCCCTATGGCTACCACCAAAAGAAAAGGATTAAATAAAACCCTGGGGTCCCTGCAGGATTCAGAACTGAACAGAGTTCTAAGAGCCAAGTTATTAATTTTATGAAGCCTTTTAACCCCCCAAAAGTATCAATTAAATGCCAGACATGTAAAGATGTGGAAGTAAACATCCCCTTTTCAGATGACAAGAAAGTTCTGCATGTCATTTAAAACACGCGTGACTTACTTCCATTCACTTGCATGTCCTCACTAAACACGTATTGATCTCACTGCATTGAGAAAAATCCCTGCTTATCATTTGTGTCACTAGTTCCATCAGCTGTTAGAAGCAGTTTCAAGTATAATTAATCAACTTCAGGTTGAAGTATTCTCATTTTCTAATATTTAGTCATTATTAGTGATGCTAACTATGAGCAACATTATTAACCCTCAAGTACTCAGAACCAAAAAATCCTCTGTTTGGCACACCGCAAATTGTTAGATTTGCATTCATTTGGATTTTTGCCACCACATCTCAGTAAATAAGAGGAGGTTCCAGAGAACCCAGCATAGTTAGTGAAGCTAAATGACTAAACTATATAAGCTAAAGTTAATTAGTAAGGAGTGCTGAGGAAAACATTGAGATCTAAGCCCCCACTGTCACAGAGACTAAGATACATAATTCTGCATTACAGGGAGCGCTCTCTGTTTCTGTTAAACAGTCACAAACTCCTCTTCCAAAGTCAGGTACTGTACTTTCAGAGACCAGGGTCTTGGTCATCTCATCACGTAGGAGAAAATGGTTCACACCACCTTCAGCAGCTGATAGTCTTCTGTGAAGAGACAGGACAACAAACTCTTGTCCAGCTCTTCTACTTTGAATCAAATATTTACATATTCCTTGGAGCAGAAAAGAGAATTCAAGTTCTCTTTTCCACATAATGACTAAATTTTAGAGCACTTCTTATCACACTTTCCCTCTCTAGCCCAAACGCAAAATGCATCTTACAAGCTGCAACAGCCTCTGTGTTAGGGACAAAGATCAACTGCCAAATACCCACATTTTGACACACAGGATAATCTCCCTGAAGAGAAGAGATGTGATTTCAAATTCCTTCAAGAAAACAAAGGATCTGAATTCTGATCAACCCAATCTTCCCAAGAACTAGATGAGTAAAATGCCTACTTTGTGAATACCAGCAAGACAAAGGTAAAAGGCTGAGGTCTCGCAACTCTGTAAGGAAATACCTCTGTGTATGCACCTAACAATTTAGAGGGAGAACGGAGATAAAGAGAGTGCAAGACGAGTGGGCTTCTTCCAGATGTAGTTTGACTGGACCTCATGCTTTACAATTCCATTTCTACACCTCGACGTGTGCGTGTTTTTACTGAATACTTACTTCCATACTCCCTTTTATGGGATGAAGTTTAATTCTGCTAAAACACCGAGATACATGAATGAAAAGCACTATTGATTATAAAGCATTTGTATGGTATATACTGCTATATTATACATAGTTTAAGAATGGACAAAGCAAACAAGTTACAAAGAGAAAAAAAATATCACACACAAGGAATAAATTCAAACAATTTAAATAAGGCAGGTATAACAGTGAGATACAGCTGCTCAGAAACATTTACCAAGGAGAGAGGCTCCACAGGTTCCTCCATTCTGGCAGTAATTGTAGCAATGGTTAGTTTCACACCTTTCGCCAGAGTAACTTGGCCAGCAGTGACATCGTGGATCCCCCTTCTCGTTTATAATGCATTTTCCTCCATTTTCACACGTTAATTTACAGGTATCATCTGCAGCAAGGGCACACACACAGAGTAGTTCTCAACAACCATGTATTACAGTTCATATGACAGGCAAAACAGAACCTTGTGTCTTGGAGCTACAGATCCCTCTCAATGAAGAGGAAAAAAAATCACTTTTCAAAGTAAAGTAAACTATCACTTCTGTTTCCACAGTGCTAGGAAAAAAATACACACTTAGGAGACCATACGCCCTCACTGAGAGCTCCAGAGTCGCTGGGAGCTGCACGAGCCCTTACAGTTGGGCCGTGAGCTTGTACCGTACCGAGCTGGGCGCCTGTGCTTGACAGTTATGCTTCATCCAAATGATGCCACAGGTAAGTTGACCTCCTTAGGATGTCAGTTGGCAATGACAGTATGGGTTCTTCCTTGAAACTATCATTCCTAGTTAGTTTATGAAATAAAAAAAAATGAAAGTTGTTTTCACCTGGGGGATCTCGCAGAACTTCCCAGTCATTTTCTGGTGACCTTAGCCTTCTCCTATTTGATTTTTTGGATCTCTCTTCCAGTCTGTCTATTAACTAACAACCTACTTAACTAAGCCCTATGCAAAATACTGAAAAGAGATTATTCAGCCTTTAAATCCTCATCAAAAATGGATGTTTGCATACTAACTTGTTACTCCTAAACCATATTTTCTGATTTATTCTTTTTCTCATCTGCTCGGTCTGTAAAATCACTGACAAGAGATACTGCCTGCTGCTCTGCATTACCAAATGCTTACAGCAGTAGTGCCACAGTCTTAGCAGTGAGGGACTGTTGTGGTTTAACCCCGATCGGCAACCAAGCACCACCCAGCCGCTCGCTCACCCTCCCCCTGCCCTGGCGGGATGGGGGAGGGAACCAAAAAAACCTAAAACCCGTGGGTTGAGATAAAGGCAGTTTAATAGGACAGCAGAGAAAAAGGAAATAAATAAATAAATAAATAAATAAATACATACTACTACTACTACTACTACTACTACTACTACTACTACTACTACTACTACTACTACTAGAATATACAAAACAAGTGATGCCCAATGCAATTGCTCCCCACCCGCCGACCGATGCCCAGCCCGTCCCCGAGCAGCGATTGCTGCCCCCCGGCCAACTCCCCCCAGTTTCTATCCTGAGGGTGACACCGTATGGTATGGAATAGCCCTGTGGGCAGGCTGGGGCAGCTGTCCTGGCTGTGCCCCCTCCCA
>VZTL01028973.1:119545-148326 GCA_013400535.1 Scopus umbretta | reverse complement strand
TTTGTGGGGATCTAATTTACTGGGTGCAGTTTATAATGCAGATTAATACATAGTTTCTACTTACAATACACAAGTAAATCCTGAACATGTACATTTGAAAGTAACACATTTCACCATAACACATTCCTCATTCTGTTTCTCCCCTGCAAGTTACAAGCAATTAAACAAACTTCATTCAGTGAAGTAAAAACAAAAAATGGTTTTAATCTCCATTTGACTTTTAAAAAGTGCATTATTTACTTTTTAAAATGCCATTTAACTGAAGCAAAAGATTTATTTTGAACCTATTAACAATGTCAGTTTTCAGTCCGCACTCCTGTCTCCACTATCTATTTCATTTGTTTATTATTCATGAAAAACAATAAAATTAAGCTACTTTGTATTGCTTCTATTCTTTTTTTCTTCACTGCTGGTTAATAATCTGTCAACATGTCTTATTCCATAAAAATTGTAACTGGAAGCCAGTCACTTGTTTTTGACTTTTTGAGAGCTGCAATATCAAGCTTCATTTTCAGCAACATTGAGCCAAGACTCATCTCTTCATTTTATTTGCAAAAAGGAAAAACATCACCATCCTCACAAAGTAATTAATTTTCCTGCTGTGTCTCAAGGGGACAGTCTCAGTAAGACTATATATGCTCATGGCATGTTGCTGCATAAAATTTGTAACAGAAAAAAATAATCTATTAAGGAAATGCATATCTGGAGGGTTTTGTTGGTTTTGGTTTTCACTTTTTTTATTTTTCCTTTTTCCACTTTTACCTTTTTTGCTGAGAATGTACTCCATTCTCTGTTTAAGCTCCGTTCAATCTAGAAACACAAACGACGCCCAAGCTAGAAGCCATTTCTATAGCAGGAGTAAAGTGCCAAGAACACCCTTAGTATCAGTAGGTACCAGTAATCACTGCTTTGCAAAAGGACACAGCACAAATGCTTTTCTGTACCAGGTGTGGCTGGGACAGAGTTAACTTTCTTCATAGCAGCTGGTATGATGCCATGTTTTGGATTTCTGGCTAAAACAGTGCTGATAACACACCAATGTTTTGGCTGTGATAACACACCAATGTTTTGGCTGTTGCTGAACAGGCTTGAAGAGCATCAAGATTTTCTCTTTTCTGCACTGCTTCCCTCCCTGCTTCCCCGTGCAGTGAGTAGGGCTGGAGGTAGGCAAGAGATCAGAGAGGTCCGGATGGGACACTGCCAGAACACCTGACTCAAAATGGCCAAAAGGATATTACATACCATGTAATGCCATGATCAGCAATAAAACCTGAGGTAAAGGAAAAAGAAGTGGAGAGGGTATATGGCTTCCAAGATGACTATTGTTTGGGGGACTGGCTGGGCATCAGTCTGCCTGTGGGAGGTGGTGAGTGATTTCCTTTGCTCGGTTTTTTTGGGTGTCCTGCCATCATTTTTCCTTTACCTATTA
This sequence comes from Scopus umbretta, assembly GCA_013400535.1. Taxonomy (NCBI): domain Eukaryota; kingdom Metazoa; phylum Chordata; class Aves; order Pelecaniformes; family Scopidae; genus Scopus; species Scopus umbretta. The sequence goes on along the minus strand of VZTL01028973.1, from coordinate 146,897 downwards.
AACTATCTTTATCTCAGTCTGTGAGTTTTCTTGCTTTTGTTCTTCCTATTTTCTTCCCCCATCCCACTACGGCCAGGGAAGGCAGGAAGTGAGCAGCTGTGTGGGTACTTAGCTGTTGGCAGGAGTCAATGCACCACACTTCCAGAAAAAAGTTTGCTTAACTGTTCATAGTAACAGCATTTACTATAGTATCGAAAGCCAGCATACTTTATCAGTGAAATGCTATACCTCCTGTAGCTCTTAAAAAAACTCCAAAAGTCTAAGCATAAATGATTTCTCTTACAAAACAAAGTACAGAGACCTTCTCCTAAGAACAAAGAATTGGTAAAGTTCTCCTGTATTGTCCAATCTAGTCCCTCAGTTTGCAGGGATTATATGAAGTGGTAGCATTTAGAAACTTGCATGCTCCATTTCAATAGCAATCTTCTACCTCTGCTACTCTGAAGACTACTCCATAATCTCACTGCTCTAAGTGTGATAACTTTCTTCTAATCTACAGTTAACATAGTCACCGATAGTTCATCCCAACTTCTTTTTGTCCTTTAGCCTTCTGGCGTTCACATGCAGATGCATAGAAAGCAGCAAGCCTTTGCTTTGCTGGACTGAAGATATACTCTTATTTCATATGACAAGCTTTCCAATGTCTTATTTGTTCTCTGTTCCAGTCTATTCTGAATTTAGTTCTGTATACACAGTATTGCAAAAATAGCTCCAAAGATTTCAACCCAATGGCAGTATATGCACTGCACTGTATTTTGTTACACAAAATGCAAAGCAGAAGGAAATCTAAGAACAATGAGATGATGTAATGCTACACTCCACAGTGGCACTCCACAGCTTCCTTTTTAACCTTAACTGTATTGCCTTCAGCACCCACAGACCACACTGTTTTTTCAGTTGCTTATGCAAAAAACAGCATTCAAGAATTTTTGGGTGGCTTCATTCCTGTGGTATTGGTTCACTGCTGCCACTGGAATATACTATTAAAAAAATTGTGGATCCAGGCATATCATCCAACATTTTAAGAAACTTTTAAAAAGGTAAGAATGGTCACCCTTTGTCAACAGGGAATGACCTCATTTCTTTGTACCTCAGAAGTACGGTTTAAGAAACAGGTGAATCCCGACTACATACATGAAATACTCGGAACATTCCAACATCACTGGTTCCCAGTCTAGACTTTAGCATCAACAGAACTTCACTACATACTAAGTAGTATGTAAAAAGCCACTGGATCAGCATAACTATTCTGGCTGTTCACACAAGAACCCTTAAAAATGGCTGTTTTCTAAGTCCAGAAGATTAGGGATCACTGTACCAAATCGTAACCACTGCCTCCTCCCCCCACCCCTTCAAACAGATTATCAGGAAAAAGCTCTAGTAAGGAGTAATCTTACTTTAATCTAATCATTCTCATAAATAATTATCTACAGCAAAAGTAAAATTAGTACCTACTCCAGCAAACTCCCCACCGAGCATTTGAGAGTGAACATAATGAAGATGGTGGAAGAATGCTTCTTACAGGGTAATCAATACAAGTGTTGTTGGTGTAACACCAAAGGCACTGTGCAAAAGAAAAATAAAAAAAATTATTGATCTTTAAAAAACAGTTACAATTTAATGCTCCTCTCCACAGACAGAATTCTTAAGTGCATACAGTACTGTATGGATATATTATGAGTGCTTTATAATATAAAACCTACAGAAGTCCTGGTACAATTCCTAAGTAAGTCCAAACTGAAATGTCAGTAAGTATATTTTGTACTTGTAGGTAATAAAGGTAATAAATATTTACACTAGCCTGAAAATATCTGAGAACGTACTGAGGTACTCTGTATATTTGAGGATAAAATGGCTTTGGGATTAGAATTACTGAAATTAACAAGAAATATAAAACCAGAAAGCCAACTGTTCGGAGTTTTAAAACACCTAGTATCTTTGATAAATACAAATACACTTGTAATCTTACTTCAGCCCTGTATTTGACTATCAACAGAAAGAAAAAAGTAAAGAACCCTTACAATTCTACAGGAGGCTTTGCTGCAACGTAATGAAAGATACAGCCTTATCCCATCTGTGTTGTAAAGTACATTGGGTAGCTTAATTGGGCACACTTACATATCTGGATATTTTTAAAATTTCTTCATGTGTTATAGTTACAATACTGGCATACTTCTGGTTTTCATGTCACCACTAAACATCAAGCTTAAGTTTTGGTTTTCATCTGTTAAAATAGATACTCGTCGAAAATTCCTTTATCACACAACTCAATCAGTGAAGAAGTTTTGGATGACAGTAAGAGGAATCCTTGACAGAACAGGGTTTTTCAGGATTCATTCTAGAAAGAGCTCATCCAGGAACTATGCTTTATCTAAACGTACTATCATGAACATCTCTGTCATACATCCTCAACAGCACGAAGTCTGTTATCTTGCTCTAACGGATTAGAAAACGTTAGTTACAAAGGAAACCATTCGTAGTAGATTCTGCTCTCTTGAAAGAAGTGAAGAAAGAGACAAGAAAAATTTACTGATATTTTATAGTTGGTAGATTGTACAGGTCAAACACACCCAGAAAGACATATCAACAAAAATAATTAAGAAGGCAGAATAATCTTTGGAAAAAACCTGCTCTCCTAAATTTTAATTTTAATCCAGGATGTTAGATGAAAACATCCTTATTTTTGTTGGATTAATTATTTAATAAGAATTAACAGTTCAAAAATTATGACTAATAGGGGGCAGACTAAAAGTCATAGTTAAACTTGTTTGAATGTAACGTTGACCCCGTTTTGAGTAGGAGGCTGGACTAGATGACTCATTAGATCTCTTCTAACCTGAATGACTCTACACTGTTGGTGACCACTGGGAGCACAGAAAGGTCAACGCTATCGCTCTAATGGAGAGTACTGCACGTAACTATTAAAAATGTGTGTAGTCCAAAAGGCAATACCTGATACAGCTACTAACTGGTGCAGAGGCTGAAGTAAGAGAAAATATTTTAATTGACTCACTCCCAATGCTAAAAATTGAGCTAATTGTCAAATATCAAGTTAGAAAAAAGAAAAAAACAAAACAAAACACCCAAGAGTTAAACATTTCCTTAACTTTGATCCTCATCTATATAACCTAAAAATGAAGACTGGAAGGATTTTTATTTTCTTTAGAGGTAAATCATGTATCCTTTGCAGAGTACACTAGGAACCATGTTCACACTCTGATGGATATCACTGACTTCATTTTAGTAGATTCTGACATGGATAATGAAGTGCAACATCACTAATTCAGTACACACTCATTTTGAGGACACAGTCTCAGTATTAAAAGAGATAAGATAGTAACTACGAACACAAAATGAACACTTCTTTCTCTATAATCAGAGAGATTTATGCAAGTGACTATTAGCCCCACCTTTTCTTCAAAAAATTAGCTATATTTATTGATCAAAATTTCCTATAGCTGTAGTTAGCTCCTTTTTTTTTTTTTAATGCCTAGCTTGCCTGAAATCCATTTACCAGAAGAATTTAGATTCTATGCATTTATTATTAGGACAGAGATGACAATGACAAAAATAATAGCTGAGGGAAAAGAGTGTCGGTAGACTACTCAGAAGTTAAAAATGAGACTTTGGAAACTTCTCCAGCATGCTCTACACATGCACACAGATTTTAAAGCATAGTCCTATCTTTAACTAGTGCTTGCATTACATATTTTGTCTTACACACTGTCATATGGAATTAGAAACACAAAGAGAAAAACTCTCTCAAGATATTGATAAAGTTCTCAAATTTTAATACACCTGGTAATCTGCTAATCATAGCAGTAAATATTTATTTGAAGTAAATAAGTCGAGTTTCAGGATTCAACAGCTCTAACCAAAACCCTTATGTATTATCTTTTTAATGTACCATATCATAAGAAATAATACGAAATGCAACAATGTATCTATAAAATTAACACTCAGAACTTATTGATAAAAACACGAGAAAATAGGTATTCATCAACTCTAAAGACCAAGCCGAAAGACCAACTCAATTATAATTATGGTAAACAAAATTTGAACATTTTAAATTATAATTCTATTTAATTGAATTAAGTTACCACATTTTAGTGTTTGTTTGGAATTGTTTTTATCTATTCACCCAATGCTTAACTTCCATTTTTATCTGCTGCTGCTATCTATATTATCACCAATATGAAAACCTGATTTTTTTCTACTGAAGCAATTAAAGTAATCTCAGCAATCCTTTGCTTTTGTATTGCTCACACAAACGCTAATGGCTTTGTTCTGTAGCCTTTTTTTTAATGTATGTGCAAATGTCTGAATCAAGTCTAAACTCCTTTCTTCAAGGTTAACACTGATGCTATTGAAGCAGTTGCCCTGAATCATCCATCATTCTGTCACCAAAACAAGCCTAGACACTGTCATTGGTTTGGCAGATTCTGAAAAAAAAATATATCTGTAACTCTGTTAGTGTCTTCAGAACACAAACACAGCTAAAGGATTTATTTCTCTCACAAGGTGAGCACATAGCTCTCAGGTTAATAGAAGTCGTGCTCATGTATCTGTGGCAGCACTTATTTGAAGTGACTGTCACACCAGTAGTAGTGCTAAACATGTCATCTTTATCAACCCATATTTTCCATTTCCTACTTTATACTTTTGAAGATGAAGAGTTCTTCACACAATGCCATGCTTATGATGACATATATACAGGTCTGACAACACACAATAACCACATCAATAAAAAAGCAATTAATAATTTTCCATTAAAAAAGCCAAAAGACATGCAAGACAAGCATAAAACAGGTAAGTTTAGGTAATTCTCAATTTCCCCTACTGAAAGAGATTTGTAGTAACTTATGTAACTTAAAGACTCAGGAAATATTTAGTTTTAGTAACATCTGAAGTTAGAATTCAAAACAATCACTTTAAGTACAGGAGTTTCTTCTACTCTGCACAGACAGACACCTTTTGCATACTTATCACAACCCTCACTGTGGAGCTAAAAAGGTTTTGAGCAAAGGACAGAGAAACAAGTTCTATTGTTTTAAATGTCCGTCTTACTGCAGTCTCGCTGGAAATCTAAACACTTTGCTACCAGAATGGAGATCTAGCCTGGCAGTCTTAAGCACTTACAGTCTGATGTAGTCAGCGGAGAGGCCAACATGTCTGAACATCTACAAAGCACCCATCCAGCCCGCCTCAGTTAAACGCATTGTTTGGGGCATCTCCAGAGAAAGGCGCTTCTAGTTTGCTTACATTAATTTCCCGGTTCTCCTATTCAGCATAGAAGAAATGCAAGGCATTTTAGCCACGTAAGATTCAGTTTACCTACCCCTTGTATAAGACAGAAATTTAACTAAGTGCTGCTTGCAAAACGAGGATGAGTCCAAACCAGCAGCAACACCAACTCGCTCAGCTGCACTGCGAAAGCACTGAGCACACACTGAAACTGGAAGCCTGGATTCTACACAGCCCATCCTCTCCATTTACTCTCCAAGCAAATACCCTGAGTGACCAAATCATGGAGTAACCGCACAAAGTGAAAGCACACTGGCATCGAGTGTGACAGAGGGGAAGCAGCACACCAGTTGACTCTACCGTTTAAGTAAGAACAGAGACTTCCTCGTATTAAGGGTAGTTTGACTAGATTCGCCATGACAAACAAAACCAAACCCCCACCAAACGGCCAAACCAACCCAAACAATCTGACTTCATACTAAATGTGAAAAAAAAAAAACAACCCACAACAAATTCTCAGCCAAAAAGGATGTTAAAAATCTTACCGAAACATTTTTTAGACATTCTTCACAGGACTTCTGGGAAAATTCTGAACATACTAGGAAAAAAAAAAAAAACACACACAATATATTTATTTTTCCTCAGTAACATGAAGGACTTAACACAATATTTAACTTTTTTTTTTTCTACTTCTAGATGCAAGGAACAATTTTGATTGAAGCAATGAAAGCCCAGTATTTCTATTCCAGAAGAACTGTAGCAAACAGAGATGCAAAGCCTTTAAGTTTGACCTCTGGCCTAGTTAGGGAAACAATCTAAGCTTACTTGTAACTTCAATTTGCTTTCTCCAAGGACAACATGGGAGAAAAAAAAAAAAAAACAAGAGCCATCATGTATCTCTGCTGAAGTTTTAAGACTTTTACACATCAATTTAGAGACCATTCCAAGTTTTGCAGCTTTGAAAGCCTAGCAAAGGCTGACCCTTACCTAGGTTGGTCCCCCTTCCATAGATGTTAACCTTTTCTGGGATTTTTTTTTCTTTTTTAATAAAGCTCTTCAAATAACATGATTTTAAGTAACAATTTAAAAATATTTCCAAACATAGGACACAAAGTTATTTTGTAAGAGGTCAACAAGAACCCTGTCAGAAGTCTGAAAATCCAACTGATGTGGAAGGAGTTAATTCATATTTTCTTTGTATTTTAAAAAACATCATCTATTCTAAAAAAGAAAATATTTACTGGTGTTCACATTCCCAGAGGATTCCAGCCACAGGCTATGACTGTCATTTAGAAGTACTGTATCCTTATGTAGGTCCCTTCCAACTGAAATAGTCCATTCTATTCTACATTATTTCTACATACATCATATAAATATGAGAGGAAAATATCTCCAAATCAGGAATCCAATTCTACTTTTAATGAATAACAATGTATTAGTCATAAGCAGTTATCTATTTGAGATAGATTCTTGGCATGCTTTGGGATAACTACATATTTTGATATTTTATTTTCCTAATTCAATATTATACCTTTCCGGTACTAATTCTTAACACTAAAAGCATTTTATGAACCAGTATATTTAGCTTTTATTAATATATCTGTTTAGAAAAGCTACTTACTAGTTTATCCAGTACCAATTAACATTGGTACTGGTACCAATTAACTGAGAAACAGCCTAAGCAGCCCCATATACCAATTCATGGAAAAAAAACATGAAAAAGAAGATTCAGAAATAGTTCTCCATACAGAGTACCACCATGCTTATTATAAAAATACTTCATTAGATTTTCAATTTAAGATTTAAAACACCTAAACAAAACAGCTTTCTGAACATGAATTAGCAAGGTATGGTCAGAGGCACGCAATACACCAAGGGCTTCTAAAAACGTAGTTTAGGTTACATTTTCAATAACTAAATCACCTACAGCAAAATGAAGAAATGTAACATTCCTTAGATTCTTATCAAAGGAAGCAATCTCACAAGCTTTTCATGCTGTTTACCTTCTTTAACTGCCTTCCTACTGACATATAGCAGGTAGCCTATACTGGCATATAACCAAGAGACTGGAGCTTTAATTATAGAAAAAAAAAATTAGACTTCTATTATTTATGTTTATCCTAAAGAACACATAGAAGAGTCTTAATGAAAAATACTTCAAAATACATCATCACAACATACATCACAAAAATCAAAACATCTTTATGTATTGCTGTTACAAAATGTAACGTTACCGTGAGTGATTGAAAAAAATTATTTTCTTCCATTCTGCTTTATATATTTCTCTAGGTCACGTAACTTACAAAGATATATAAATTTCCCACCAGTTACAATGTTCTCCACAAGAGCAGATGACAGAACAAAACACCTCTCAAACTGAAAAAGAAAATCCCAACAAGCAACCCCTCCAATCCACCTTGCTAAAGCATTATGTGTACCAGCAAATTAAACAAAAACAACTTTGAATTTTTTTTTTATTCAAACAAATATCAAGTTGACAGTATCCCTCTACTATGTCAAGGTACTACTGTATTATCTTTATTGGGGGGGAGGGAGGAGCATAAGCCATAGCACCGCTACCAACAATAATTCATAACATATTTTAAATAGTGTTTATGAAGCACAATTATACCTTCTATATTGGCATATAACATCAGATTAATTACCTAACATGTAAAAAATGAGAAATCATTTTTACATACCAAGCCTGGTTTACCAAGCAGTGGAAACATTAATTTGATAAGTGGTATAATTTTTTATCAAAATAGTTTAGTGTAACACCTTGTACAGGTGAACTGTAGCTGTGTGAAGATTATATTCTGACTAGATGAGAAAAAGCTATCACTGTTCATACATTTTTTTTTTTATGACTATAATTCTACCCACACATACAGGAATTGTACTATAGTTAATCACACACAAATTAGCTGTATGACCTCACTTTCTAGGAGACATACTCATGGACCAGGGTACCTGCACAGGTACAGAACAAAGTCTCTTCCTCCACAAAAAACAGGTAAAATGGAATACACTGACAATAAAACTCTATTCTGTTTAAAATCACCTTTCCCCTCCTCCCCTTTCCAACATGTATTTGTGCATGAAGGTAGCATATTCAAAGTTGGGTTTTTTTGTTTTTGTTTTTTGGTTGTGTGGTGGGTTTGGTTTTGGTTTTTTTTTTTTGGGGGGGGGGGCGTGGTGTTAGGAAGACAGGGCTGTATAGCAGCATACACTAAGGCCTGAGGACTGCCATACAACCTTAAGACAAGCAACTCCTTTTTTGGGGTGGGACACACCTTACTATTCCACTGAAAAAGCAGTGTGACTGCTCAGAGAGTCAGAAACCTTTTGACACCTACACTAGGCTTACTCATAGCTAGCTTATTTTAATGCATTCTCTGCCCCCATTCTCAGGACAACTTAAAACAGTTGGTCCCTCCTACTGATAAAAGAGTACTTTCACCAAGTACTCTTATTCCCCTTCAACCTTCCTTCTGCTCCAGCAATTAAAGACATACTTTTCTAGGTATTTTCTCAAACAGGGAACAATACGACCTTTGTAGCCCTGCTTTGTGCCAGTCCAACTCCGTTGAACACAGGTGCTGAACTTGCAGAATATTTAGACAGGATGGCACACAAGGTCCCAGTCTTGCAGAACTACCATAAAACTGCCATCTGTCTTTTCACAAGAGCATCACTTCAGTACCTGATATGCATCCGACAATCAACAAGTCTACCCCCCTACTTTTTTACAACTATTTCAGTTTAATATTAAAATTATAATACTAGTCATATGGCATAATAATCAATTTTTTATTTTCCACTGTAATCTTATTTCTAATGTTTATTCCTTAAAAGGTCACCCACATCTTTCTGTATAATATCATGATCCTTCCCCATATCAACAGCCAATTTTGTGTCATGAGCAAACTCCTGAACTCACATAACAATAATGGTATGTGAAAAGTTCTTTTCTAGGGAATCCGTAAGCAACTCCACTACCAATTCAGCCTGATTTTTGGCTCCAACCAAACCGTTTGGTTTCACCTATGTTTCTCAGAACTACTAGAAAGACACCACTTAACTCGCAGTTATTAGCAGGTCTACCTTTTGTTCTTTCCTCTGAGAAACCCTTTCTCTGCGTCCTTAACTTAGTCATCTCACAAAGCTAAATACTTCCTTTTTGAGTATAAACCCTTCCACAAAAGAAATGAAGCACCTCAGACTGGACGCTAAAAACATGTGCCAGCATCCACTTGAGATACCCTAATTTAACGCAAACGAGCCCGGCCGTGTACCTTTCTGGTCACATCTGCTAATGGCAACCAAATCTGAGGAGGAGCTTCACCAACTTCACGCTCTGCAAAAGCGGCTACGAGGTAAACCATTCCAACAGAACAAATAGGATGGCGAGAGCATCTCGGCCGCTCCTCCTTCCAAGCCCCATCCCTCACCATCAGTCAGGACGGAGAAAACTTCGGCGACCGCTGTCTCCTCGCAGCACAACTCCCGGTCAGCCCACGCCCCACGAGCCGGCCAGCAGCACGAGGCCTAGCGCCGTCGCCCGGAAGGCTGGCGCCAGGCTCCCGGCAGCAGGCTGCCCGCCCCGGCCGTGGCCAGGCAGAGCAGCCGAGCCGGAAGCCGCCCGGGCGGCTGCCCTCCCGCCCCAGGGGAGGCAGGGGCCGAGGACGAAGGCAATCCCCCCAGCTCCGCCGGCTCTCCAGAAGGCGCTCCCGGGCCGCGCTCGGCGCCTGCAGGGCCTCGGGGCGAGGGGAGCCCTCTGCCCGTCCCTCCCGCAGCCCCGCTCGAGGGCGAGCGCGGCCCTCCAGAGGGAAATGCCCCGGGGAAGGCACCACGGCCCGCCTCCCGCGGCGAGCGCCTCCGCGGGGAGGAAGGGAACGGCTCCCCGCGGCTCCCCGCTCCTCCTTACCCGGCGCCGGTGCCGGCGGAGCCGTGGCGGTGAGGTGCGCCAGCCCCGGCCCGGCGCGGCGGCCGGAGCGGGTGTTTCGCCTGCCCTGGGGTCCCGGTGCGTGCGGCCTGCGCTGGCCGGGCCTGTGGCGTCAGCGTCCGTTTGGCGCAGCCTGTGGCAGCGGCCGAGCTGTGGGTCAGTTCTGTCGTAGAGCGGGCCTCGTCCCCCGCCCTCAGGGCTTATCGCTCTTGTGGTTTGCCCCTCTTTTTTTCCTTCGTTTACTGCGTGGACTCTTCCCGTCCCTGTGAGGGCAAGGAGGCGGCGAGGATCCCTTGCCTCATCTCCTGCTTGCTGGTGTCGGTTTTCGGCGAGGATGCCGAGCAGGCTGCCAAAGCCAACAGAGCCGACAAAGGTATCCCAAGTCAGGGCTGGCCAGAGAAGGGAATAAAGAGATGGAGACGAATGCGAAAATTTGCCATGACCTTCCCATTTTAAAAGACGAACGTGGTGTTGGTGTTCCACAGTGATCCACCTCTTAGTGCCTTACAGAAGCGCGTAGCACTCTTTGAAGTGCCCAGGGGTATACAAAACACCCAGCTGGGGCTGCAAGATACGACACGGCAATGAAAGAAACAGAGTTTTGGTTTTCGAGAAGGCAGGTTAAGGACACATAGGAAACTATGAGCATCTTAATGGTCCTAGACAACTGAGGTTAGGCACTGAATTGAGTCCTTAATGGCCAATGAAGTGAGATACCTTGCCATGCTTTGACAGCCAGCCTTGCTTTAATTAAATGATCCTATATCTGAGCTTTTTATCTTCTCTGTGACCGTGTTCAGGAATGGGAAGTTTGATGTTGGGCAATCAATAGCCAAAGTACGGATGTAGGTTTTTCTAGTGCTGAATGACTCTGCTTTAAGTAGGAACAAACACTCCTTCCAAGTACAGCACTGGTTCAGTCAGCAGTGACTCCAGTTGCTTGTCACTTTCCTTCTCAAACACAGCAGCGTTTACCGCTTTTCTTAGTCTTGTGTAATGACACCATTGTTATTATTGAAAGTATTGCAATTGGTTTGCGGGCATAGGGAGAGCAGCTCTTTGCTATTTGAGGTGATTTTGCAAATGCACTTGAGCCTTAACAAGGAATAAGAAGAATGTTCTTCACAGTGCTTGACCTTGCTATCCTATCTAACTTCAGACACCTGATTCACCTACCTGTGGAGATTCGTCTCTGTAAAATGCCGCACAGTAAGAGATGAGTAGCTCCAGGAAACAGTTGAGAGGGAATTAGGGTAACTGCTAGTAACTCTGGGTATTCAGGCCAGTGCATAAAATTAAAGGGAACAAACCTGAGTCTTGTTGCTTGGTTCTAAGGCTGTTGGCCTTCAAAGCTGGCAGAATGCTATACTGTACTTAGATGGCTTTGGCAGTTTCAGCAGAGACTGATTGGAAAGTGCCTTTACCTTAAATGAAGTTTCAACTTGTGCATTAAAAAGTTATTTACATTTCATTTCGCCTATATCGTCTTTGGATTTTTGCCAGCAGCACTAGAGTCCATGCCTCTCAGTTTTCAGGCCATATTAGAAAAATAAAGTCAAAGTGTGGGTATATGGAAACCTGAAATATGTTTTTACCTGAGCTTAATGTAAGACAACACTGACTCATGACTTCAGCCTTATTCAGCTGGCTGAATCACAGAATCACAGAATGGTTTGGGTTGGAAGGGACCTTTAAACGTGATCTAGTCCAACCCCCCTGCAATGAGCAGGGACATCTGAAGACCAGGTTTTGCCACGTGTTCAAGCCTATAAATTTTTATGCTCTGACATACTTCTTTTTTTCTTGTTTCCATATCCTTGAGTCACTTGCAACGTACTCTTGGAATAGTAGAGACACACAGACGAGTGACAAAGACTAGCAAAGATAAGGAACTGTTCACACAGATAGTAATAATTCAATAGGCTATAGCTAAGGAGGCATACGACAGAGATCTATAAAGTCATGAGCAGCACAGAAAAAGTGAACACAGAATGACTGTCTTTTTTAATACAAGACCTAGAGGGCATGGAACACAATTAGCAAGCTGATGATTGAAAATAAACATACTTAGAAGAAAATGAAGTGCTTAAAGTATAGCTAAGTTGCTAAACTCCCTGTCTTTGGATAGTAAGAAAGATAAAAGTTTAGTCTAAAAAGATCGGAATTTTATTTCCATTAATATGTCTCTTAGCAGTTATTAAATACCAAGATATCACCTGTGGTTCAGAAAGTCCATGAACCACACTGCCAGAAGCTGTGTGCAATTGCCAAGGAAGATGCATTATACAATTGCTTTATTCTGACATTCTTCCTTAGGCATCTGTTGTTGACTGCCATTTTAGGTGAGATACTGAGCTAAAGGTGTCCTTGAAATGACCTCATATAGCTGTTCTCATTAATTTTCTTTTCCTCAAAAGCATATGTTGTATTGCACGTGATTTTGATTAAATGAACTGAATTATGCTTGAGGCAGAGGGGAAGTCCTCTAGCTAATTTTTTATATCTTAGTTTTGAATGGCTTTATGTATTCAGTGAAGAATGACTTCTCATAAACCAGCTCAAATTCCATGCCAAGTTTGTGATTTTTCCTTGATTTGCTTCTAGCATGGTTATTCTAAAGGAAGTATCTTTTAGCTGGAGCAAAGGGTTATGGGAGAGGGGGAAAAAGAAGAATTTGCTGAGAGCTCTTCAGAAGTATGGTTACATCCATCTTCTTTGATCTAGCTTTGTTATTCCTTTGGGGGACAAAAACATTAATATAATTTATGAATAGGTATGGTAATACTCTCACAATAGCTATACCCACAGTAATGAATCATTTTTTTTTTCTTGATTAGGTAACCACTCCCTCCACAGACAAATTCCCAGGAAATGGAGTGTAGAAGACAAGAAAAAGTGATCTCTCAAGAAACTGGGTTTGGAACAAGCAGTATGTATTAATATTACAAACAAAAATAAAATCTCGGAACTTAAACAGCTTTTACCTTTTTCTATCATAATTCCATATTCATTTCAAATGATAACAAGGATTTTTCTGCCAGCTCTGTAGATTCTGCCTGGGGTTTTGAACAGCATTTCTACTCATGCATTTTTAGCAGCAGCTCTGGCCAGGGTCCCTTTTCCTTGTCTCTGCTCCGGCTCCTCCTTGTGATAGAACAGCTGAATGAGCCATTCACTGCATAGCTGAACAAAGAACATGTTTGGCTGACAGAGTCTTGTCTTCTTTTCTTTGCTGGTTTATTTTTCATTATTACCAGTGCTAACAATCTCAAAGGTGACATGAGTTACAAAGTCTGTGTGTGTTCAGTTGATTCCCTTAATGACAGTATTACTTCATCACCATGAATGAGTTTACCCAGCTTGCCTGATTACAATATGCATAAATAATTTAGCTGATAAGTCATGTCAGTGATTAGAATGTCACTTTTTTTTCTTTGCTGTGTTGGGCTGATGGACATAGGCCCTGGTAAAAGGCATTTTACCCCAGCAATACATTGTTCAAAAAGGCTGTTTTAGTTTGTGTCTGGCTGGAGCATGAATGTATCTTCAGGTTGCAACTTGAGTGGACTTAGATTGGTGTTCCCACAAAAAGCAGTCTGTGCCTCTCTCTCCCTGAATGCTTGTTCTTGCATCCAACAAACACTGTGGTATATAAACAAAAACATTTCTGCAGTCCTGTAGTGAACTGATGCAGCTGCAAGTTTGTTTTTCAGCTAGGTCAGTGGTACCCTGTATGGGTCACTGAGAGGGGACCAAATTCTTGTGCTGGCACATCAGAGGAGGAATTGTGAGGACACGACTAATATCCCAGGGAAACAGGAGGACCTCTTCTTTTTTTTTTTTTTTTCAGTTGCAGGACCAACTTAAATGGATGTTGACTTCATATTAAGGTTTCATTGAAGTCATGGAAGAGGGTCCATGGGAGGTCTAGTACTTTGTTAAAATGGGGTGCTAACTGTGATTAAGTACCTACAGGGAGCAGATCTGCTGAGAAGGAATGTTCACATTTATACAGTCATCCTGAAGAGTGTATTCAGATTTTAATAAATTGACTCTTACAACTATCTTCTTCAAAGTATTAATAATGCTATTTTATAGAGGAAAAGGTGCAGTCACAAGTTCATGCTATTTCTCAAGGTCAAATAAAGAAAATTAGATCTTCCATGTCAATATCCACCTTCTGTCTTATAATAATCACCAGTCCATAAATAATCTTCACTGAAAGAACTCTTAGAGAATTGTAATAATTAGAAGTGGTAAGTATCATAAACAGATTAGTTCCAGTCCTGTAAATACACAGATAGCAAATATTTGCAGGGATTAGAACAATGCAGTACAGAGGGGAAGTGATATACTTCATTCAAGGTTTTGCAATTTTGCTATAAATACAATGGCCCAATTTCATCTTTCAGGCAAAACCTGAGATTAAACCAGAGATTAAACTGGCTGTTAAATGGTCTTAATAAATTCAGGCATGATCAGCTGAATACTACTGGGACAGTTAAAGTCAGTCAGTCTCTCAATTGATGTGGGCCCTTGCTGTCACGGAAATAAGATTTGCACCTACAGTGATTTTTGGCTTGGAAAGAGAGAGCCTAGGGGAATGTACAGGATCAATTCAGTATCTCTGCTAAGGGTGGTGGTAAGTAGCAGCTGATTTTCTCTGGTTTTCATTGCACAATACTCAGGTGACCACACACAATATTTAGGGAGTAAACATACTGTTCAAAGAATATCTACATAATTACTCAATTATCTTGTGGCTATACTGAGAGGTAAAAATGTTAGTCTCATCAGAAAAGGCACATAGTGAAAATATTTGCCTTCTGACTCTCAGCAGCTCATGTTACATTTGAGGTTTTTTTTAAAAGGAGTAGTTGTGAACAGCACTATGTGCACTGTTCTGCAGAATGGTTAATAGTACTGCATCACAGTCTAATTGAATTACAGTCTATTGTTAGACTTATTGTAATACTACTGTGACTAAAATGACAAGCCAAGTGCTTCAAAACTTGTATTTCGGTAAAATCTGGCAATGCATAAACAGCTGTTAACATTTAGTCCTCTCTAATATTTCAAACAAGGGAGAGCAATGGATTTTCTAATATAACATGTACTGAACGGATCACATCTAGCAGAGCTAACTAATTTATTTTGAAAATCATTGGACTTATCTAGACAAAGTCTATTTATTAAATGCAGTGTTTCTTGGATGGAAGGGCCAATTTGTTTTTTGGCTGGGCAGTGTTGCACAAAAAATGGACAGAGTCTTTATTTAAGAAAAATAATGACTGGGGCCTTGGCATAGGGTATCGTTCAGATCTTCCAAACAGGCTGGTTGGTTGCAGTTTGGGTAGCGACCTGAGTCACTGGATCAGACGAGACTTTCCTAACCGCTTCTCTGCTCGGTTCTCACATCCCAGCTGGCCCCGATTCTGCACAAGTACTTCAGCACATGCATTATCCATTGCTATAGATTATTTTAAACTAAAACATCTTACTGTATTAACTGTAGAAAAAGACGTCCTGTGTGACCATTTCTGCATCTACAGGAACGGTTTCTACAGACTGTTTACAAGCATCTCATCTGTGTGCAATATGGTCAGTTCTGCAGCAGGAACCATCAGAAGTCTCTGGAAGGGCCAGATTCTCCACCCAGGATGTTAAATGCAACATTTAGGCATAGAAATTTGTCTTGGCCAGCAGGAGCTGCCCAGGAGGAACCCTCAGGACTGTCTGAAATCCCCACCTGAAGATCTCCTGCATGAGTTAGTCAAATCCTTTGTTGTGGAGGTGCTGAGGAGCTGGGTCTGTCACCTTGTCTTTGCTCAGTTGAGTGTCTCTTCTGTGCAGGGACTAGCTGAGGAGTTCCTGGACCACCCAGAGAGTTAATGAGTTCAGCGCACTGGGTGTGTACACAGGGACATCCCTAAGACCCAGGTACATCACAATTATAACTGAAGGACAACTTGACATTCATCCATATGTCTCATAAAACTTAAATTCCACAGCTCTTGCCACAGCACCTCTGTAAATGAAAACCATGCTGAGCAGAATTCATCCAGCTGTGAAATAAGATAGGCAACTCGTGATTTCCTATGGGTTGTCTTCTGTCTTGTGGCTTAACCGGGCACAGGCTTTCCCTGGGAACACGGCTATAAAGCCACACGGATCATGCTGTTTTGCTTTCTGCTGTTTAAAATTGCTGTTGCTCTCTAGAGAAGTTTTTTCCTCTTGTTTCCAAGATTCTGCTTTTTTCCCCTCAAATGAATGAATGTAATGAGACTTAATTGCATGTTTTGTATTTATCATTGGCTTTGCCTTATTAAATCTCCTCAGTCATAGCTGGGGCAAGAAAGACATTGTGGAGTTACAGTCAGTTGGTGTAGGGTAAATGGGAGAGTCACAAAATGGAATAGCCCACCAAAAGAAGGGTCCTGTTGCATTCCAGCAATGAATAACTCCACTTGATTGAAGCTATTGGCTTAACAAACTGACAGCAAATATCCCATGGCTGCTATTTCCCAGACCTTATCTAACTTCTGAAAGATTTCTTTTGTTAAAACTGATAAAGATCAGCTAACAATTTAACGCCAAAGCATGGGAGAAGTATTTACCCACACAGCTGCTCTTATTTAGTCCATTTCCTAAACTGTGAGGGGACCAGATTTTCTCTTGGCGTTTCACAATCTATATCATATGAGTTAACATACTGTTTCGGTTGAGCACTGGATCTTTTTCTTGATACTGTGTATGTCCTGGCTTGTCAGCACTTCAGCTTTTCATCCCGCTGCTGCAGACTCGAATTTGGTTCAGAATGCTATATAGCTTTGAAAAGACTGTGCTCTCACGTATCTCTCTTCTGATTATTTTCAACATAAAGTGCTAATATAACTTGCTCCTTGAATCAACTGAAGTAATTCAAGAATCCAAATCCCAAAACTTCTTGCTGTAGCTTTGATCTGTCTACCCCTCTCCATCACCTTAATTCAGGCTAATTATGAAGAAATTGCATCTGGTTATTTTCCAAGAGTTTTGTGCATTATCGGTTCTACGCTGTCACAGAAAAGGAATCCCTTCTATTCTTCTTTCATATGCAATATAAAATTCCCATATTTAAAAATAGGAATGTATCATTCCAGCACACATCCCAGAATTACTTAACCTGGAATCTTTACTGTAGTAATTACTTATATCTTGTTCCTTTCAAGAAGTTAAGATACAGAGAAGTTCCTGATGATTACCACAGAACTAAGTTTCACAAAATAGACTCACCTGTATTATCCAAAGCAGAGAACTACTGTTTCAGAAAGTACTAGCACTACAAGTGTTCCAGTGGACACAGCATCCTGCCCAAACCTCCTTGCTCGTGGCATGGATCTCTGATGTCACGAATCCAGGAGTTTACAAATGTCTGCCTTTACACACCAGACATATTCAAAACAACTCTGATCAAATCCTTGTTTTGATTTACAGACCATTTCTGTCTAAACAATGGGTGACATTTATTTACTGCTGGATTATTAAACCTGATGTCCAAACTTCTGGTGTTTTCCTCCATCCCTGTGCCAATGGAAAAGGAAGTTCTGCCTTCTCTACATTCTCCCTTCCTATGTTCAGCCAGTTATACACTTACCCAGCAAGAGACAAAATGCATGGTGGTTGGACACAGACAATATTTTCAGGAAATGTAATAATCACTTCAAGCCATATAGAAAAGTTTAAGAGCTCAAGAAAATGAATGAATAGCTTTCAGCCATTAGGAACCTGTGTTTCTTCCTGTTAGGAGAAAGACACCACAGCTGGGCACAGAAATAAATCAAAGAAAATGCACTAAATTGCTACAGTAGACAATTATCAATAAGAAAATGAAAAGCAAAACATAATTTCTAGGACCAACCTAGGAAGCACGATCAATTTTAGTTTGCTAATTTGCAGTAGCATTCGAGCAAATCCAGTCACAGGCTGTGTTACCTATGATAGACCATACAGAAGCTTCTACAGACCCTCATGCCGTCTCTGGTGCCCTGCAAAAAAAAGGAGGTGTCACCTGAGACACTGTCTGGTAAAAAGTACCTACTGGAGGGCTGCTGTGGAAATCTGTACCCAGAGAACTGAGTTGCCCAGGCTAGGAAAGCAGGAAGAAGAGCCTGGAATTCTTTTGGGAGCAGGGCTGCCCATGAAACGAAGACAGCTATGATGCATAGAAAGGGACCTAGAAGAAAAGGACAATTTTCTAGGGACAGAAAGTGTCAAAGGCAACCTTTCTTCTCAAGAAATGGTAATTTACTTAGCTGACTTGAGAGTCAAAACTCAAAAGCTGCAGGGTTTTTTTGTACTTCAGTACACATAAACAAGCATCTGAGAGGCATGTTTCATCAAGTTACATTGTTTTCATGTTATCTATCTAACAAGACCTTTTTGAGTTATTTTCCTGTGTTTTAAACCAAGTCTCTGTGATGTGTTTGAATCTTACTGTGAGTAGCGAAATCCAGTCCAAGCAAATTCTGTTCTTCCCAGTGTTCAAGATCTCCTGCGGGAGCTCTAAGCAGATTAGTGCTGAGAGCCTGAGAGAATTACAGCTCTCAGATGACTTCTCAAGTGAGGCATACAGGCATCAGCTGCTAAGATTAGTGGTTCTCAAGGTTCTCATAACTCCTTGGCTAATTAAGGTGCAGCCACATGGCATTTGAAAGTGTACGTGCAAGCTAACTGGAACTGATGTACCATAATGAACGATGAACTCCGTAACCCAGCGGCAGCTGACAGAAGAACGGCTGAGAGCCCCGTCCGGCACCTCACTATTTGCTGAGCTGCAATGCCAGAAACCTCAGGCTTCTGTGCTCCACCAAGCTTGCAGCACCAGCTCCTTCCCAGTCGTTAGGCTGACCCTCCCAATTACTCGCAAGAGACATGTCCTCACCTCTGCAGCTCTAGAGGTCAACAGCATTTGGTCAGAGTGGCAGATGGCAAGTCAGGTCTGAAGGTGCTTGCCCCACGAGCCTGAGAAAGAACGGAAAGGTGAATATTTTTTTTTTGATGACTGGGATTGTATTCTCAAGGCCTTCTCTGGGGGATGTATAATTGAATCAAGCAGAACAGGCGGCCACAGAAGGCAGCCAAATTTGTGCAGTCTGATTTACCTGCAGCTGCACAGTAAAAAAAATGCCCTCCCATTCAGCCTATTTTGTGAGAACGTAATTCCTTGTCAGCCGCTTCCCGAGGTGATACTTTTGCCAGGAAATTCAACCTGCCTATAGATCACCTTAGCACAGCAGTAGAAAGAACACGAGCGTTTTATTGTTGCTGACTTGATTAGAGTCAAAACAGTGCAATAATAGTCATCCGTGATGCTGAGTCTTCAAACAGAGATAACACTAAACCATTTGGATCTAACCTATAAGCTAATACAAATATCTTAATATTTGGCACTATTCATCTATTAAAAAAATAGCTCTTTTCCTTACTAATACCATTATCAGTTGAGATTTCTTAAGACATACATAGTTTAAAGCAGTATAATCTTCAAATTCAATAAGACGGTAAACTCTTTTTTATGCTTCATTACCTTCTTTCCTTGCCATACTTTCTTTTTCTAAGTAAATCGGGATGAAATGAAAGAAAAAGGAACAAACTTTGAAATGTTTTGCAACATGATTTTTTGCCTTGCTAATAAAAGTGTAATGTTTTTCTCAAATTGCAGCATTTTTCAACAACTTCTACAAGTAATAAACACAAACCACCTTAAGAAAACTTCAAAAGAAGAGTCTTATGTAAATTGCTCATTAAGTGAGAAAACAGAAGTCTCAAAGTAAGGCTTCATGAAGAATCAACCTAAGGCTGTGTCTTGCCCTTCTACTTCCACTCACATATTCCTGCTGCCTCCTTTGTGTTGGCAGTAGAGCTCGTGACTGGGAGGCAGACCAGATTAGCCGCCTGGGAGGCTGGAAACTAAATAAGCAGACAAGAAGATACATAGAAAAAGGAGCAAGAAGATGGGGTTTCATCTTCTGGTAGCAGACAATATTACATCTGCGTAAGCCCATGAAAAAACCCCACGTACTGAAGCCTTTTGAACACTAGGTCAGAAAGCATCTGCAGTAAGTTAAGATACATCCAGGACCTGTTTTAGGAAACACTTAACTTATTTTTGACATAACTGCTAGTATTTATTTAAACTCCAATGTGAATTTGTAAATGATCTTACATATTTGTTTACAAACATGTTGCGTCTTTGGGAAGAAAACCGGTGCAGTGTCAATGGTCACAGACCCTCTAACTGGTGAAGTGCTGTAGTATGGGGTAGCGAGACTACAGAGGGACTGGAGCATGCCAAGCCTTGGTGCTAAAATGCCACCCTTGGCAGCAGTGGCTACACAGCAGCGTCTGGCATGGCACGTGCTAGAAAGTGGTGCTCTGCACTCAGGTCAACTTCTGTGGTTCCCAAGGACACATACTGCTTGGGCAGTGCTCGTACGCCGTGTTTTCAAAGTTTGCTTATCACATTCTGGGAGTCTTTGCTGCCAAGTGAAGCTTATTCAAATAGTTAGACTTAATAACAACATAATATTTTAATTTTTATATATAGTTAGATAATAATTTATTAATAAAAATAATACAAGTACTTTAATTACTTATTTTTCTCTTTGTTAGAACAGGAACTAGGACAACCCTGCTCTTGAAGTCCAGCTTTCTGGTCTCTCACCTCAAAACAGCCTTAACCACTCATACCCTCCAGCTTACCACAATTTCTACTGCCCTGTGCTCAGCCTTTACATCTCCTTGCGGCTGCTACAGCCAACAGACAAAGCCTCCATCCCTAGCAGCCTAATACCGCAATGAGCAAAGTGACAGTTTGAAACATAGATAAAAATCAGTTTTGAAATCAGCAACCAGCCTCTTACCCTTCGATGGGGCCTCTGTGTGTGCAGCTTGATGAATGCTGATGCAGCAGCGGAACAAAAAACGTACAAAAAAGCTCAAGCTGCGTCTAAGGTGTGTTACCTGCCTGCTCAGTGGATACACAAAGGGATAAGTAACAGTACATACCTGCTGAACCACATATGTGAACTCAGTTCCTGTAAAATAAAACAGGGGAAAACCTGCCAAAAGATTTGTTTTCAATGAGCATAAATATGTGGGGTAGTTTTTTTAGGTATTTTAGTATGAAAAAAATGAGGCACTCCCACGTTTTGGGAGAAATTGAGTTCGCTGCATCCCAGTATTTATGTCAACACCCAGCTAGCCCCCAGGTTTGTACCAGCTCTGGGAGACAGGAGGCCTGTCTGAGTGACAGCAATGGAGGAATGAACCCACAGCAGAGAATATACAATCATTTTTCCACCCCCTCATGTGAGTTGTAGTGCTGGCAACAACTGCTTTATACTGTGCTTACTCCATGAGAATTGTTCTCATATAAACATTACTTCCCCAAACAGATAAAAACCAGCTTACTAGAATGCCAGTTTAGGATTCTAGAAACATACAGAGGAATTATCAGCACGTCTCATCATATTCTGCATAAATAACCCAGGCTGTTTAGTGAACTTGCGCTACAGCATCAGCGTTTCTAGCGCTCACGGGGTTTGTATTTTGCCCCGTAACAGTGGGGAAAGGCTCGGTACGGAGTCACCGTAAAGCTGCTGAGCTGCAGTCGCCAGGAGCAGCACGCAACAGAAACGAAGCATCGCCAACCATCATCGTCGTTCCGGACCGTCACAAGTCTCTGGGATGCCCGAATGACTTTCACATGTAAGGCAGCAGCGCGTTCTCCAGCTGGCAGCACAGCCAGCACAGCAGAAGGAAAAGGGCAGTAGGAAGGCTCCTCCACCACTGCCCTTCCTGTGTGACACTAACAACGCAAATCTTACCAGTCCAGGAAAAAACTAACCCAGCACGGAAGTTTTCAGCTGGGTTAGCAAGTTGCGCTGGTTAAGCGATGGCGGAGCGAGCGGGCAGCACTGACACAGGGAAAGACAGGGCTTCGGGCACAGGGCGAGGACTGCGCTCTTTTCCATGTCACAAGGGAAATGATAAATAAGTCAAGCTTTCAGAGGCAGCAGAAGGGTTGGTTTGGGGTTTTGTTTTGTTTAAAGCAGGAGTGCTATAAAATTGGGGAGCTAAAATGCAGCATACGCAACATTTTAAGTCTGTTAAGGCACCTGAAACAGTCTGGCGATCAATAACACAACAGGTAGTGTCTTTCATATTCTAGCAGTTACTGTTTTCCACAAAATGGATCAAAATAAACTGCATCTGTATGAGAATGTTTTATTAAAAATACATATCTTCTGTTTCACATAAAAAGAACAAACACTGTAATTAAACACAACTTAAGAAGTTGGACAGGAATTACTCAAAAAAAAAAAAATACAGATTCCTGTAATGCCAGAGCACCCAACCTTTGACTGCATGAGCCACAAGTTAAAATCTTCCTGCGTTCAGGACCCAGCGTGCCTGTCCGGCACGCAGCAGAGTGCCCAGGAAGCGCGGCCGGTCAGGGGCAGGGGTGCTAACCGCTCCCCAGCGGCTGTTCCCTGGCAGGGATACTTGCAGGATACATGCATTCCTCTCCCCAAATCCAGGGAGGCCTCTCACTCCCCAGCCCTGCCGCTGGGCACGATGGTAACCTCAGCAAGAGAAATGCCGGAGTGGCACTCGGCTCAAGTGTCACAGGTTGGCCACCTCTTTCTGTAAAGAAGGAGAAATACAGCACAGCACTTCCAGTTAATTTTACTTAGAATCCAGCAGAAACTCACATTAACAGCGCTGTTGAAAGAAACCCATCCGTGCTTCGGTGATACAACGTGATGCGACAGTCTTTTTGGTAAAGGTGACCTTAACTGAAACCTACACTGGAATCCACTAACTTTTGGATCCCCACTTCTTGTAACTCAGATCCATCTCGGGCTTTTGGAAAGACACAATTTTCAAAGCAACAAGTTACCAGCTTAGGCAGCAGCAAATACTGATTCAAAGTTTTGTGCATAAAAATTGAAGTCTGAATAGAAAAGAGCTGTCAGAGACATCTGCTATTTAAAGTGTACAGAACAAAACACTGGCTGCGTTTACTCTCTATAGAAAACATCCGTTTGCCAGGCTGCCTTTCTTGCTCTGGAGGTGCTGAAGATTCAGCTCCTTTTAAAGTCAGCAAGAGATGTATTCATCATCACTCCAAAATGATCAAAATGCTTTGTAAATTCAGGCTCAAAAAGCATACCAGACGCTGACTGTAAACTAACATTTACTGGCCAACTCATAACTTAAGCAAGGCACAAAGAAGAAAAGACACTGGGAGTGATGGGGAAGCAAGCTGACGTGAAATCACAAAACAGCGGTCCCTTTGCTTTGCCCTGACAAAGCATCCAAGGATATGGGCAGCTGAAACAGCAACAGTATCTAAGGTTGGACAACCAGAGTAAACGGAAAGCAAAGTTCAATTTTGAAGAAAAAAGCTGGCTTGCATGCCATTATACATGTTCTAATCCCATACAAGTCATGATCTGATTAAAAGAAAAAAAAAAATCCTTCATCTAACACCATACCTTGTAAACCTAAGAAGGTATTAAATTCATGTAATTTTGGAGGCCTACCTCCTTACGTATTCTTTATCATCTACAGTGTGAATTCCTTAGACCGCAATTTAATCAAGCACTCTGTCTGAAAGGCCTGTCACTTTCCTGACTAGGCCGGGAATTTATGACAAGAGACCAGCTTCCTCACTCAGTCCACTGAAGTCCAAGGTCTACCAGTTAAGACACAATGGTTCCTCTTAATATACTGTTATTGTACAGGTTGTAACAGAACACGATTTGCCCAGTGCAGCATTTGTTCCTCTTTCTAATGCATGGAAAAGGAAACAAACAGACTTTCAGGACCTCAGATGAGTCTGCAGAACTGGAATTAAAGAACCCTATTTGATTTTTTTAGCAAAGCAGATTTGTTCTGGGATTACTGAAATACAACTGTCCTCTAAGCTCCAGAATGCCACCAATCAAAATAACTTTTCTTCCTGGAATGACATCTTAAACACAAGATCTCAATTTGCCAAAACCTCAGCAAATCAAAGACTTGCCTTAATTATAACACTCTTCAACTCACTGTCATCAAATTTCCAAGTAATTTCAAAGCCTGTATTGAAAAGCTTTGATCCTTAGGGCTGACCTGCTCTGCATTTTAGAAAGAGAAAGAAAAAAAAGAAAAAAAAGATTTAAAGACATCCCAGGTTGGGAATTTATAATCCCTCCTCATCCTTGTAGAGCTACAAGGTGAAGCTCACAAGTTATTCAAAACCTTATCTTACAGAAAATGGGAATGGAAAACTTCCTCCAGTTGTGAGGTGGCAGCATAGGAAATAACTGGATTTTAAAATAGCTCAACTTGAAAGGTGTAGGAGAACAAAGCTGAAAAGGTTAAGTCTTAATCAGTAATTAAATAAGCTACAGCATGAAAAGTCCAACAACCATAAAGATCAACTCTGAAAAATACACAAGCTCATTGTTACTTGTATATTAAAAAAAAAATAATTCTAGATTTAAAAATCTCCCCCCAGGGCTATAATCCCCTTCCTAGAGAGATGTTGTTATAGCTTGCATACAGTGTCCCCAAAGAATCTTTCATAGCCTTCAGAATTCTTCATGGTTTTCCTAATCCATTTTGTAGCAAGTGACATTTCTCTCCAGAGCTGAATAATACTTTAAAGCCTATTTGAAAATCCATCTTTAAGGTGGCCTTCAAATAAAACATTCAAGCTTCTAAACAGAATTTTTAAATATAAGTGTTTTTTTTGTTTTCATCACAAAATACGATCTAGAGAATTTGCTACCTTATTAAAAAACAGACTAGAAATAAAATTCACAAAAAAGTTTCTAGCCTCCAGTAATTCACAAAATGCTATTACAGTACAGAACATTGAGTTAAATCAGTTTTTATGTCTTCTGATAGCTACTTTGAAAATAAAGGGTAATTTGACACTAATTCTATTACAGAAGATCATAAGTGGGTAGCTTTGTGTGTGCAGTGGAAAATAAAGAACAGTGCTACAGAACTGAATTAGTCTGCCAAATATCCTTTTCAGACATCACATCTTCAAATATGTGTGCCTAGATGAACAAGAAACTCGGTGAACCCCTGCACCCAGTTCCACTGCCTGCATTTGGATAACGCACGGGAGCAAGGCTTCACCTAGGTAGCTCTTGCAACGGAATCAGAATCCAACACTAGCTTATCAAATAGCAAAGAGGTTGACACCTGCTTTGATCTCAGTAAGCAGAAGGATGAATGGATACTACTGCTAGAGTGCTGTCCCAGCATTAGCAGCAATTTTGTCTGTAGTGAGCTCAGAGTTAAAAAAAAAAAAAAAAAGTTGGTCAGTAACACACGAGAAGAGCAATGGGCTTGCTGAACTGGGGTCTCCATTGCTTTGCACCTTGGGAAACTGGACCTTACAAATGATTATGCTCAGTGCAAGGCAAAGAGAATCAGGCCTGCAATCTTCACGGTCTGAACGAGCACAAGAACTTAGCTTCCAAGACTTTGTCTTCTTAAGATGCATGTGTCACAACAGGAATATCAATCTCTATGGCAGAAAGGCGAGAGCGTGCAGAATACGGCTGAGAGGCATAGCTGTGCATGCTGGGGGCATGGGAATAGAGGGGCTGCCAGAAAGGAGAAGGTAGGCTTTTACACGCGCAGTACCACAGGAACAGCAGAATGGAAGTGAAAAACAGACCGCCAGCACTGGCAATGGCAATAAATACGGAGATGTCAAAGCTAAAGACAGGCTCGTATTTTCTGTTCAGATAATTGTTATAAAAAATGACCCAGATCGACGGAGTGAGACAAATGGCACACGCAAGCAGGAACAAGAGGCCAGCCACGAGATGGCAGCCTGCACTGTTTACAAGGCATTTGGCCAATTTGACGTTTGGCACGCTGGATACGAAGGCTGTGTTACACATGCCAATCAAGCAGAGAAACAGAGCGGAGACAGCAGTTAACATACTCAGTGGAAGCGCAAACTGCAGAACGCGCAGATCCAGTTGATCGACAGCAGTGTACCACTGTGGGTCATATATCACACAGTCTCTGCTCCCGTCAAAGCGAGCGCACTTAATCCAGAGTCCAGTGTAAACGGTCACATTCCTCTCATTCTTGTTGAATGTGTACAGTCTCATTTGCCTCCAGTTTGGAAGCAGAACTGCTGCAAGGAGTCCAGCTACTGAGGCAGTTCCACTGAGGAAGGCCAGTACTGTTGCTGCATGAACATCCCGGCAGCCCATTCTTGCCCACAGAAGTTGTTTCCTGCAATTAAAAAGAAAAATTAAAAAAAATAAAAATCAGTAGGCAAAAGTTTCTGGACACAGCACTGACTACAGGTGACTCGTGCCAGGTTAATGAACTTGTATGGCAGGTGGTAGGCAGTAACTCTCTGGCACCTTCTTTGCCTTACACACTTATGCAAGGTAACACTACCAAGTTCTTGCTTTAACGAAATCTCAGATTATTTCACAGTGTTACAATGGCTCAGCTGACAAACTGCTAAATTCTCTGTGTTCAAGATCAAAAAGGAGCACTTGGACCTGCAATTCTACACAGCCTTTCACCTTGTGTCACCGCATGGACTTTTACAGAGTTCAGCTGGAGAAGGTAAACCAGTGAGCGAGCGCAATTTAAGAAGTTTGCCTCTCCTCAACTGGCAGCTCCCTCTCTCTAGCCCAGATGTGATATCAGAGCACGTGTTCAGACCTACCACACTGCTGCATGAGTAGAAGGGCACTGCTGCAAACCAGCACCCTTAGAGTGGACAAGGAACGCATATGCAGGCAGTTATCCACATTTTACATAGGTCAAATAGTTGATGAAAGCTGCAAGCTAGAACACAAGGCTCTGTTGAGTAATTTACTGTGATTTTTTCAAAAGCAATTAAGAGTTCTTCCACACTACTTCTGCCTTCCAAAGCCAGCTGTCCAAGCACACGAACAATTCCAGAAAGCAGATGGCTTTTCAGCTTTCACATTTTCATCTTTAGAGCAAGTGTTAAAGAATATTGCTTCCTTTTCAATATAGCCACTGTCTGCATACCTAGTATAGTCTCTTGCCTGCAGAGGTCCTGGGAAACAGTCTCAATGATGGGTCTTAAAGAAAAAAAAAAAAAGAAAA
>VZTL01028973.1:102726-119484 GCA_013400535.1 Scopus umbretta | reverse complement strand
AAAAAAAAAAAAAAAAAAAAAAAAAAAAAAAAGAAAGACTCAATTTGAGTAATCCCTTCTCTGGGTGCTCCAGATACTTTAAAGAAGTCTAATACATAATAGGCACTGAGCATCAACCCCAGAGTGTACTTGAAGTACAACACTAAAAATTATAGTACCTAAAAATGAACAGATACTTTGAAAATTCTCACTGAGCACCGTTAAGTTATAAACTCCTACTGAAATTTCTTCCAAATCATTATACTGTATTGTACTTATTTGTCTAAAGTCACGAAACAATTCTTTAGTACCAGAAGTTCTACCTAATGTATATACACATCATTTAATATCTGTATCTCACAAAGGTTACAGACATGGTTGCAACCAAAGAGGAAACTGGATCCGATCCCTTACTATCCTTCTACACCTGCAAACCTCAAATGCCCAGGGAACTTCTCAGATAAGGAATTTCTATGTATACGGGAAGCAGACTATGAGCATTATCAAGCTATACAGCTAGCCAGCATTTTGTTGATTTACAGACAAATAAATAAGGCCCAATTTGTTTCATAAGAAAGCATTAGGCATTTATTTACTTTTTATGCCATCTAACCCTGAAGGACTGCAATGGTATGCGGGTACCGTTTAAGCGCTGATCATAGTCTCTTACAGCAACACTGCTGAAAAGAAACAATGACAACCACATTTATGCTAAAAATGCACGTTATTCATCAGGAAGATGGCATTATATTTTTGCTAAGAATAGCTCAGCGTGGGCAAGCTACTGGCAGTAACCTTCTCAGATAGCGGGTCATTAATAGGATACCTCCTAGGTAGGGGGACCCAAGACTTATTTCCGTCATAACTGATTTAATATTATGCTTAACCTCAACTTTGGTAAGTTAAGACAACCAGCTTGCAAGGAAACGGAACTATAACAAATGAGCTTGAGGGGTAAATCTAATATAGCATCAAATTTTATTCTCCTCAAGCTTGATACTTTTGCTCTTCCATAAAGAGCTTGCCTTTGCCTGGATAAAACTTCCATGCAGGCAGGGCATACTCCGAGACAGAGCTCAATGAGAAGCTGCTGGAATAAGCACAAGACTGACTCTTTTTGGAAAACCACTGTTTCTGCAAATTCATTTGCAATAGTAGATGATGAAAACCTGGGCAGAGTTAACACACAGCAGGCAAGAAGTGACATGAGGTTCACCCATATTCTCTAACACAAGAGGGTGGAAGTAAAAAAAAATGGGGTATTTTATTCTACATACAAAGTATAGTTATGGCAAGGACTATGCAGCCAGGACTTAGGACAGCACGGGAAATTTGTAGTTTTCTATTACCTCTGCTATACCAGTTACATGGACAGAAGACTTTAATCTCGAGTGCGTCCTATAGTTGCCAGGCGTCTTTAGACCACCCTACATACCTTGGTTTTGCTGGCCATTCCTGGTAGATGCACCAAAGGTGTTCATTTGGTTAGGTTTTGGTGGTGGTGGTTTTTTGGGTTTGGTTGGTTGGTTTGGGATTGGTTTAGATTTTTTTTGTTTGGTGGTAATAATTGGATTTTAAGGGGTTTTTAATTTGTTTACTTAAAAGAAAATAAAAAATGAGACCTTAGTGCTTCTCTTGGGGTAGGAAGGGAAAGACATCGAAAATAGCTCATTTTCCCATTAAAGGGTATCATGAGAAAGTGAATTTGTAGGCAAGTTATCCATG
Organism: Scopus umbretta; assembly: GCA_013400535.1. Classification (NCBI taxonomy): domain Eukaryota; kingdom Metazoa; phylum Chordata; class Aves; order Pelecaniformes; family Scopidae; genus Scopus; species Scopus umbretta. Next base: position 117,780 of record VZTL01028973.1, on the reverse strand, counting down.
ATCCCCCCTTCAGGGGAAACTTGTCCCATCTTGCAAATACTGCTAGCTTTATAGCTTCAGTTACAGATCCCCGATTAAGACAGTAACAAAATAGATGTTGTCTTAATTAAGATGGATCCAGCGTACTTACCAGCAGTGTGTCCAAATCAAGAGAAAACTTAGCAACTTTTACAAGTAGGAAAAAAGGTGTTACTGGATCTAAGAAACAAAACAAGGCAAGAGTCAATATCACATCTGTTTCATGCGATTCCAGCGACGGTGTTTACACTGTAATTCAGAAACAGGAAATCTCAGGTATGTTTACTTTAGGCCAACTCCATCACCCTTCTACAATTTCCTCTTATTTAAAAAACAAAACTCAAACTACTCCCCCCGCCCAGGATTTTTCCCCAGAGCATGTTCTCTTTCTATCTACTCATCTCTGTCTTCATGCAACAGATAAGACAGGTGCAAAAAACCTCCCTTTGTTAAGGGTGTTCCAAGACACGGAGATGTTCACATCCTGAATTTTACATTTCCAGCAAAAAAAATCCACATAAAGTCATATAAAATTATTATTTCAAATGTTAGGTTCCAGGCTGCGCTTAAACAGGAGGGAGAAAGGGGTGCAATGATTTTTTAATGGCAGAGAACAAAACACAGACGCTAAACTGTTTACATACTTGTGGTTCTCCATTCCTTCCTGGCTTTTACACAAAGGTTTGAAGGAAAAGGGAGAAAGGGAGGAAGTACTGGTGATGCCTTTTCAACGGCTGTCCAGCTTTTCCAGAGGAGGCGGAAGGATCCTCCTGTGGATTCTCTTTACACCCACATCTTGCAGCCACACCGCCACATCCCAAAAGCAGCTCTGCAGGCCGTAACAGGAAAATCACTTTTCTACTGGACAGCGTCAGATCTACAAGCGCGTCATTATGTGACTGTTAAGAGCTACAACCTGAAGGTGAGTTTGCTGTACTAACATGTACAAGGGGAGAGAGTTTATTCTAAATGACCTCTATGAAAACCTGAAATATTATAACATTTATATACGCGTACCCTCCTGGGGTGCAATATCAAAGAAATTCTTCTGTCAAACCATCTAGGCAAGAGAGAGGCTTTACAGCACACACTCATGCAACTCAAATTCTTCACTAAATGAGAAAGCAAATTTCCAAGTCTAGAGTCCTCCAATATGAATCCTATTGTATACAAGACACAGAAATGCAGACACAATCCAATCAAGCATCCCACTCGATTTCCATTGCCAGCTTAATCAACCAAGACCGCTATGAGTAAATGCAGCAATTTGGGCAAACTATGCAGGGCTGCAGAGGTCAGCATCAACAAGTTCAGTTGCGTTTGGAGGACAAGTAGCAGCTCTTTTTTTTTTTTCTTTTTGAGTTTGGAACTCAAAAAAAAAAAAGTATCACTGCACAGCTCGGAGCAGCTGTTCTTGTTCACTAATGGTTCTGAATAATTTTCAAGCTTTCTGTGCATTTGGCAGCAACCTAAGCTAAAGTAAACAAGCAGATCTCCCTCTGCAGGGTCACACCCCAAAATACCAGCCAGTGCTCAGTAACAACCATAGTTAAGTAGAGAATTAGTGCCGGCAAACAAACCTGTCAGTAAGGGAGCTGTGCCCAGCCCAAGAGTCACTCCCATTAAATGATGAAAACCTGTGGCCACCAGCTGTTGTAATAAACAAATACAGAGCAGGTATGGAATATTTGACAATATCCAACTCAGGAAGACCTCCATTTCTGCAGACCCAGACTTTTTTCTTCCTCTAGCTGTTTAGTCCATCTGGTTTTATTCTCTGTCACTGGTGGTGGTGTGTAATTAGGGGCCTCAGCCACTTCTGAACTAGCTGTCCACGGGAAGAACGCACACTTTGGCCCAGCACAGGTGAAACCCTGTCTTGCCTTGGACTCTAGACTCAAGCTTCTTACACCCCAAGCATTTTACAGCTGCAACAGTCAAGGCTCTTATATATGATAACAAAAGTTACCAGTCCTAACACCACTTCAGGGACAGATTTCACCACGGCTCCTATCTAAAGAACCACATTGCTGTAACAAGAGAAGCTAGGTGAAGCTGGTTAAAAATTGGTAAGTCATTAAGTGCTCACAAGCTAAAAATAAGAAACAACCCAAACCCAACCAAATTTAAAATAGGTGTTTACTAGAGACATAATTCAGTGATGAGTAAAGCCAGCTCTGCTCCCTTGCAACGGCCTGAGAAGACCATAGCCTGGGAACCACTGTGTTCAGTAAAGCCCTGCAGAGGGGAGGTCACAGTAGACGCAATTTAGAAACAAACGCATTCTGAAGCTACCCACAATAGTATTATCAGTTTAAAAAAGTATGACGAGTTTTGGAGAACTGACCACCAGGAAGAGGAGACCAACACCTGTCCTGTTTCAAGATAAGCAGAAGTAACTGATGCAGAATCCGCGCCAGCAGTCAGGTTTGTTTTTTTTTTTCCCTTCTAGAAATCAACCACACAGTTCCAAATTCTGCAAAACTCCTACTAAAGATTAAATCCAGACGAAGAGGCTTAGAATTAACACTCCTAGCCGACACACTAGGAGTTTCAAGGCAGACTTGCAGCACGGGTAATTATTTTACCCACCGATTTGGAAAAAAAAAAAAGAGACAGCCGGGGCTGAAGCGGACAACCGGCAGCNAAAAAAAAAATGGAAAAAAGGAAAACCAACCCACTGCAAGTAGGGAAGCCTTCGATGTATGCAGTCTTATTTTGCTTTGCGATCAATTTAACGGCTTTGAAGTAGAAAGCACCCTGAACAATAAAGGACTCCTAATCCGCCCCCACCCCCCTTAAAAAGCAAAATCTAAGTGTGCCCGCTTGCAACACAAGAACTGGAACATTAACTATTGCCAAAAATATACAGCTCTGTTGAAAAGCAGTCATCATTTTCTCCACCAACGAGCAACATACACCCACAGCTCCATAACAGGAGGGACTCCCAAATGCAGTCTGGGAAGCTGGAATCAGGATTTATAGGATTTGAGAGGACTGCAGTAGGGACCAGCATGTCCCGAGGGAAAAAAAAAAACAAACCACAAAACAACACAACAACAACAAACCCCGACCCAACACACACAAACCAGTACACATCAGCCCTGCTTTTCGTGTTCCTACAAGTCACTTCCTTGCAGCCATTTATTTGTGTTTTCCTGTAGATCTTTAAAAATAAAAAACCCCGCAATCCGGTGCCTGTCAGAATAGCAGAACTGGTTCAACCTTAGAAGCACTAGACCCCGGGAACTTGCTCCATTGGAAATTTCCCTGGGTACTTCTGATGTCCATGGCAAAAGATGCACAGTGGCTGAACTCGCTTCTTTGCTACCTCTGCGGGTTATAGTCCTTCTATTCATCCCATTTGGCAAAAAAATATTCCAGGGATCATCAGTTGTTAAGCAGTGCTTTGAGTTGCACATACGTTGGTTTTTAGTGACTGTCAGAAAATCAGAAAAACCTGCGCTTTTCCCCACTGTGCTCTACCCAAGTGCCAGAAGAAATTGAGACAATGGGCAGGGGGGAGGCGGAGCAGAAAACTGGGCAGTGGTGGTGAAGGGAACCAAAATTAAATGGAAGGTCTGCATAGCAACAGGTTCACAGACATACCAAAAATCTTAAAATGTGTTGGATCCAGCCAAGAATGCTAGCTTCTATTCAGTTGTTCTTCTGAAGTTTGTAAAAGGAGTAGTTTCGTTTTCCGGTATTTTTCATTCTCCTGCTCTGCCTCCTCATCTATGGATTTTCTTATACATGCTTTTAGTTCCTCAATTCCTTCTCCAGTATATGTAGATATAGGAATTATATCTTTGAATTCAAGTGTATTTGCAGGAACCATTTCTTCCTGTATTAAGTGTAAAAAGCCTGAAAAATCATAATGAAAGAGTTAGTACAACCCCCAAATAGTGTATCACTTCAAAGCCCACAGAATCCTATTAAATTTAGAAAATAAACTTTAATAAATCACAGTAATAACCATATCTACAGTTCATATAGAAGTGTATTTATCTTTAAGAAAATAGCTAAAGTCTCAGAAGACAAGCACTAACATAGCAGTTACATCATACTTACACCCTCATGAGAAGATTCTATGCTCTTCGTTTAAGATCAGCGCAGAGAAATCCCAAGTTGTAGAACATGGGAGATATGGATGGTTTTAAGCCTTCCTGGTTCTTATACACTCCAGGAAATAGGAAGAAGTTCACCCCAATGTAATAGCAAAATGGAAGTAAACACCTACATAGGCCCGTTGTCCAGAATTTTCATATGTTTTGGCCAAAGTCACATGATAAATTGTATATATGTCAGTGTCTGTAAGGCGACCTTCAACAGAGCTTACCGTTACCTGAGATACCCAGACTGGACATTTACTCTCCCATGTCGTAGTTGGGAAAGGTCTTCCAGGACACCTCTATTTTATTAAAATACCTCCCCAGCAGTGAAGCCAGCACTACAGATGCGTATTAAGAGATCTCTAAATGCAGGAAGCGGTTTTAAAACATATGTTCAAATAGTAAATTTAAATAGCTGACTTCAGTTTCAAACATCTCCTTGCCAATGCAGAGTTACCCTGACAAAATCTTATTACTACTTTTGTCAAAGGTAATCGCTGAAAGTTAATTTACCTTGAGGATTCTGTAGTTGTTTCAAAAGTTCATTCAAGTTATCCTTTGCACGAGGCAAATCCATTTTATTAATGGCAAGAAGTGCAGGCTTTGTTAGAAGTTCCTCTTTGTACAGCTCCAGTTCCTCAAAAGACAAGTAAATTTGCCTTAAGTATTTGTAGTTCAACAAGTGCTACTTCGGTTTTACATCTCCTCTTTCATTTGTTTAATTGCCTAAACAGTCTTTCATGCCTAGGCAGCTGTGAGATTGACTCAGTTGCCCAAGGTTGATGTACTAAAGCAGCCTGACAGAAGAAAAGAATGCTCAGTGATTTTTTTTTTTTTTTTCCACTCAAACACAGGTATTTCAGGTAAACAGGCTGGCCAATTCTGAAACAGCCTCCTATAAAAAGAATGACAGTTTTGTTTTTCTGATAGCCACAATCACAAAATCGATTTCAGAAAAATTTTAAATCTATACAACATACAAAAAAAATTATTTGGAGAGTTTTCTGATTCTTAAGCATTTTACTGGACTATGGTTTAATATCAGAAATAAAATCACAACCATGAATAAGCTAAAAATAAACAGCAATAGCTAAAATTCAGAAGATCCATCGTCTTAAGTCGTATAGCTAGAGACAGGACAGCTGCTAAACTTGAAATTACATAAAAATATACGTTAACCAGAAGCAATGGTAAGAAATGGAAACACTGAATGTCTGCAAAGCCTGGGGCCCGATGTCTCATCTCTATTAGGTTATGCAGTACGGGCATCGAGGCAGGGATTTAACTATACTCATGTATTTCTGCTTCCTAAAATGCTACCAGACTGGGGAACTCCAACTGACGTGCTTTGTCTCTACTTGACTGTAAGAAATATCCCATATGCTGCACAGATTAATGAAGGAACAGTTGTGCCCAACATAAAATGGAGCAGTTTCACCTGGACAGTTAAAAATAAAGATTTCATCATTTTGGAGAATCCTAAGCTTCTTAACTGGCCTTATATTATATATCCAAAAGACACACTAACATTGGAAAGTTCTTGATCAAAACTGATCCTCTTTCTTGGCTCAACACCTAACTACAACCGTCAATGAAGAAGACGAGAACTTACCTTTGTTAGAAGCAATATAGTTTCAAAGGCTGTTCTGAAGGGAGTCTTAATAGACAGCCGAAACCCAGAAATATCAACCTGAAAGTGTTACACAGAAACAAGCTTTGTGGTATTAAATTATGTTACAATATCAAGGTACTCTCCATCAATTACTTTGCGGTAAAATGTGCAAGTACATGCCCTCATTCCTGGGCAAATACCAGAGGGCAACTATAGACCAAAGTAACACCATAGACACTGGAAGCACAAACTGGTTGGTTCCGATACAGTTTCTCAAAGGTCTGATTTTTAAACCTCTTTTTTAAGGTGATCTTACAGCAAAAAAAAAAGAAATTAAAAAAAATCACCCCATGCTTTAATTATGCTTGGAATACTTCAGTACTCTAAATTAATTGGCAAATTTTAATGATCAATTCTATTTGAGGATTTAATTTATCATTAGTCATTTCAGCATTCCATTCTGAAAACAGTGTTACAGCTACATTTATCATAAAACATGCAAATTACAAATTATTTCCTAAATTACAACTACACTGCAATTAAGATGCATTTTATTTACTGCACTGCCTTTGACTTCAATAAGCTGTAAATTTTATTTAACTTACAACTAAGAGAAGCTGTTTGGTTCTTTCTACATGTTTGAGAAATTTGTGGCCCATTCCTTTGTTTGCATGTGCACCTTCAATCAGTCCTGGGAGATCAGCTACTGAAATCTAGGAAAACAAAAGTTTCAAACAAAAGATTTCCAACAAGCAAAAATGGTGATTTTAAAGTATCACCACCTGTTACGGTTTTATATAAACAAGAGAACCCAGACAAAGGAATGTCAGGAATATCTGTTTTGTGAGACTCCTTTTACAAGTATGTGTATTGCTTGGAATTGTATGGGGGATCAGTTCTCCAGCAGTATGCATTGGCTGTTTCAATACATTTAGAATGTATCACCAGAAGCAGATTTAAACAAAATGCTACTATTACACAGACACTGTGCTCCTCACGTTGCCCCGTCTATTTATTTATAGCTGTCTGCAAAGTAGAAAACAGAGGGTAATAATACCTCAGCAGAGATCTTGCAAAATTTACCTATTACCTGAGAATAAAACAGACTCTGAAAGGCAAGAAGATTAGGCTATCACGGTTGTATAGAATTCAAACTGTCACTGGAAAAGAAAATAAAGTCTGTTCCTCGTGGATACAGAGGATCATTATTCCAAATGCAAACCCACTTAACATTGTTCCCCTGAGCATGAGAAGCTCCAGGAATTTGTCTTCTGCTCTTCAACTGAAATGAGATTTTGATTAGTATATCAGCTTCCAAAGACTGCCACAATGGACAGGGATCTTGTCACTTTCTCTGCTGGCTGAGAGGGTTGTACCCAGTTGTAAAGGAGAGCCGAGACAGATCGAAAAAGAGCAGAATACTAAAACCCCCAAATACCTACTCATTAACTCACAGACAGCGAAGCAAAGAAGAGCAAAAGAAGGGTCTTCAAATCTACTTAAAACCCATTTAGACAGCAACTGGATTCAATGAAGCAATACCCAACGCTCGCACACAATAAAATTTCCAGTGTGCTACCTATTGCAGAAGGAAGCTTTCTGCTGTGAGTTAATTCCACTCCCACTCATGTGTCACACTAACACATTTGAAGCCTTGCTTCAGAATTTCCCAGTTACAGAGACATGAGATACAGCTGGATGAACCACAGACTTGTAACCAGAAACAGGGAGAGAAAAACTGAAACAGGGAGAGAACAACTAGAGGTTTAGAACAGAAACTTCCACTTCCTAGCGTGATGTGCTTGGGTGCTGTTGTACCATCTTCACCACCTTTTTCCTCAAATATAGTTCTCTTTCAAAGAATATTTTTTATGAAGCTCATAAAGAAACTCATATTCTTTCCAAACAGCACTTGGTTCAGATATTCTGGTGGAACGTGTAAGTGGTTCTGCTAGTTTCCATGATCTGGTACTAAGACCTGAACCCAGACTCATACTCAGATCCTCTACTTTTGTGTCTTTTCTTTTCCAAGTAGTAATGACAGATGGCGCCGGGTAACTTGCATGTATTTTCTTCTTTATAATGTTCTATGATAAAATAAGCCAATTGCTACATATTTCCTTAAAAACCTCAATGTTCTGTAGGGAGAAAAAAAAAGATGTAATGAGCCAGTCTTCCTTGAGTGATACAGGACAGTCACCTCAATTATTGCTCTTAATTGCTTACATTGTTTTGTTTTCCGCAGTTGCAATATCGAGAGCTAAAGTACTTCCTCTTACTCACCCATGCTCCCTGTGACCAGAATCACTAGTTCCCTTGACATTAGAAAAGAGATATTTTATCCATATAGTTCCTATATAGCACCCAACACTGTAATATAAAAACCACGAACTGCAGAAACAGCCAACAATAAGGGTCATTGGCTGTGACACGAAACAGACTGCAGAAAAGAAAGCCAGGAGCTCGAGTAGTGTCAAAGATACACCAGTAAGAGCAAGAGGTGCCGATTCATGGCAGGTAGGTTTTTTTAAAAGGCTATAAACAATCCTTTTATTTGCAGCACAGCTTTCTGGGATAAGTTACCCTAAACTAGCAGATAAAATTAATATACAAAACATTTCCCTTAGGTGTGTCCATCTCTACAGGGAACCTGACAAACTAGACTTACTTCCTTTAATACACAGTTTTGTTAAAGGTTGTTAAATGAAAGTTTCAAGCATCAGCTACTGAATTCCCCCTAAGATCATTGCTTCTGAAAGTGAAAAGAAGAGTTTTCTGTCTTTTCACATCTGAGAAGTATGCTTTTCTGGTTAACTCATCTGAAAACCTTTTATGCATTCGCCTTTTATCTTAGAAGCAATGAGTCCAGTACTGCATGTATCATACACTTCAAAAACAAAATAAAAGCACATCAAAGAAGATTCAAGCTTGAGGAATCAAAATGGTTGCTGTAACCTTACATGAACTTGGGGTCCAAAATCCATTAGTAAGAGTGTCATTTAGTATTGGTTTCCCCCACAGTGGATACCATAGAAAGGATTCCAGGCATCACACAAGTATCTGACAATTTCACCTGAAGAAGCTGGGTGGAATTGGGTTCACAAAAATTCAGGTGGTAGGCAGCAGCTCCACCAGACCTCCAGCCTACCACAGAAGGAACTGGACACAGGTACCTCATGTCTCAGGTAGTGCACTATCCTGGCTGTTCAGGCAATCGCTATCACTTCTTACTACTACAGTTTTTTATTTAAAAACAAAACACAAAACCCAAGCCAAACCACAAAAGGAAGTTAGAGCAGCCAACCTAGAAAGCCAGAACAGTAAGTTATGGTAACTGGGTTATAGCCACTAAATTCACTGTCATTCACTATTGCAGATCTGCAGCTATTGGACAAGTCTGCCACTGTTCAAAATCCATTCGAAAATGACTCATTCATTCCAGGGCAATCTGTATAGCCAACTTGCAGAAAATTTGCCTCATCTAAATAAAAATAACAGGTTAGTCTCTGAAACAATGTTTTTTTTAAAGTCCTAAACTTAACAAGAGTATACTAGGACACAGCAAGCTCAACTCCATGCACAAGATCACAACTCTAAGGTTATGAAGCAGGATTAGAACCACAGAAAGGAGACAAGGGAAAATGAGAAGCCATTTATTAAAGTGACTTGAAATCAGCTCAATGTCGTATTACTGCATTTGGCTATAAAGCTCTCTTCTTATTACTTCATAAAAATAGTACTTTCTCTACAACTCTCATTAAATCCATGTGATTGCATTTTATATGTATATATTATAGATACACATATGAAAAAACCTACAAGTTTCATTTTTCTTTCTGAAATTACGTTAAGCAACACAACTAATCATTATATACAACTTTAACAAATAACCAGAATGAACTTTCATACCAACCTGCTTATAATCTGCATACATGATCTTTCCGAGTTCGGGCTGTACTGTTGTAACTATCACAAGGGAAACAGAGAGGAAGGGAAGAAAACAAAACTGGTTTTAACATTTTAAAAAATATTAATGTTACAAAACATTTAAATATTGCAGGACTTTCTCACTGCATATTTAAATGAAACAAATGTTCAGTAGCAGGACAAAATAAGGCAAGGGGGATGTTAAGAATTACTGGAAAAGGAATAAAGAAAAAGCAAATCAAGAAAGAACAAAACTAGACCACTCAAAAAAAACAGTGGTTCATCAAATCTTGGCACTGTCTGCAGTTCTGTTCCCATCATCCCAAAAAGGGAACAGAGGAGCTAGAAAAATCTCAGACACAAAAATGATTATCCAGACTATGGAATAGCCTCCAAATAGTTAAAAATAACGAAAGGCATTTTGTGAGACAGGACTCTTCAAACTGAGGAAAAATATAAAAAGGCTGTAGAGAATCAGGAGTGGCGCAAGAAGGTTGGTAGGAATTATCAGTACTTGTACTCTTGCTTTTTAATTAAAGAATGATGAGACAAGTAATCCTAATTTACTGATAGAAAAATAATAAAAAGTTTCTGTCCATTTTCCAGTGGACAGATTCAAAACCAAAATCTTACCTTGTTGCAAGAACAGGTGGTAGCTATTTCCAAAGCATACAAGATGTTTACGCAAAGGAACTGGATGGTGCATATTCAGTAGACTGAGGATATTACACACCATGGAGGGTCTCAGATGCAATAAAATGGGCTGAGACTAACACAAATATTAAATTGACCCCGAATCAACAGGTTGAAGCACCATGAGGGTGTACACATGAAAAGCTGAGGTGGTTAAAGGAACTGCACACTGAAACAGCAAGTCTCTTTTTGAAGTATTTCTTACCATTAAAAATCTGTGTATCGTATTTAGCAGACAACATGGTTATCCCCTATTCTTTATTATAAACCTGCAAACCAAGTCAGAGAAAAGACTTCTTGCTCTCATGAAATATTAGGAGTATGAACTTACATGTATAATTTGCAATCTCAGGTTTGGCATGAGAAATCTTGCTCAACAAGGAAGATTTTCCCGCATTTGGAAACCTAGAAGGAAAGATGGGACTTATACATTGAAGTAAACACATACGTGATTCTTGTGTATTTTATTACCAAATACACTATATTACCTTAGTCAAACTCAATGCTATCAACTAATTAAAAAAACAAAACAAAACCAAAACAAACAACAAACCCCAGATCATTATGACTTTTTAAAAATCAAATCCGAATAACCTTTTCCAAATCCAATAATGCTTTCCAAGGATGCAGGCAGGCAGAAGTACGTAAATACACATATAATAGATCTAAGGGAAATCTTTCAAAGTCACTCAGATGAAAACACAGCATAAGCATCCAGGTCTACTTGAATTCAGTCTTCACATCCTATAGCTAATTTTGTAAATTACATTTATATTCTAAACACCTGTCATGCAAATTAATCTNGCTGCGATCGCTGCTTGGGGCCTGGCTGGGCATCGGTCAGCAGGTGGTGAGCAATTGTATTGGGCATCACTTGTTTTGTATATGCTTTTATTCATTATCATCACTATTATTTTCTCTTTCTCTGCTGTCCTATTAAACTGCCTTTATCCCAACACATGGGTTTTAGTTTTTTCCTGGTTTTCTCCCCCATCCCGCCAGGGCAGAGGGAGGGTGAGCGAGCGGCTGTGTGGTGCTTGGTTGCTGATTGGGATTAAACCACAACAAATACACCTACCCATTGAAATGGAAACCTAAGTTAAAACTGAAATTATAAAACATGCTTATTTTAAAGATTAAACTAAGCTGTAAAAGACACAGTAGCCTTGATCCATGTCAAACTTGAAGCCAATGCTGACATCAGAGGATAGACTATAGTCCTTATTCGTAGCACCTGCTCCATACACAAGATTTGCGTTCCCGTCAAATTCACAGACAGTTATTCAGCACGTTTCAGCGCAAGAGTGATCAAAGGAAACTGTGTTTATGGGCAACTGAACATTAGTCACAAGATACAAAGGCATGTGTCACACAGAAAACCATATATTCTCCACTTGAATACAGGCAGAATCATGACCTGTTAACAGGGACAACTAATAAGAACATGAGCTGATGAAAAACAAGACTAGTACTCCATTAAAGGGCTTTACAAAGGGGTTGTACACAGGACTTTCTTAAAAAAGAAAGAGACATAATGACCCTTGCTATAGCAGAAAAACCATTGAGGGTATTTTTAATGCACTCTGATGTTGAAAGGTACCTTAAAGACATTCTGGAAGGTTACTCTGGTCATCTCCTGAAGTGAGTATTTTATTTCCACTGAGGTACAATATGCTCTTTGAAGTTTAAATTGCAACCTACACTACACATCACAACCTGTACCCAGACCTGATGGGACTTTCTCAAGTCCACATGTTTTTTACCTGGTCTAATAGCAAACCACTTGCAAAACCACTGAAGTAAAAATAACAAACACAAAGAGATCAAAGTACAACCACTGACTATCAGAGGCTGATTCATACTCTCAACAAGAAAATAATATGCTCCTCTAATTAATTGATAATGATTCTTTTTATCCATTTTAAAGGGAAACTGTCAGTTAAAATACAAGGCAAAATGCAAGAAGCACTGGTGTCATAAAACTCCTATATTTTCACACACTCTAAAACAAGAAAAAAACTCTCTATTGTATAATTACTGAAGACCACTTGAAAATGATGTAACTTTAGATAAATCTGATATTAATACAATTATTTTAGTATGCAAAGAAAGAAAAATGTAGGTAGAAAAACATGCTGTCTTCAAGTTTCCATTCTTTAACAGTATATACCAATTAGACTATTTCCACCTCAAACCCCTCGTCATGTTATGTTTCCTATGGTTTTTACTAATAAGGTCCATGGAGCAGGGGGTGAGGTGGGGCAGGGGCAGCAGATGCCGAGTAGACCAATACTTTTCCAGTTGTAGTTTTTGAAAGCCTTCTCCAAATAAAAATACATTTATCTGCATTGTTAAAGAAGCAGCAACATTGACATGACAGCCCTACTGTTCTAGTTTGTAATTACTTCCTTCCAACATTCCAAGTTGTTATGTGGGAGAGTAGGCTACGTAGCCTTTGAAACTTTCTTTAAAACTACTTCTGAAAGGATCCATTTGTGCCAGCACCATAAAATCAAAGATGCAATACAGGAGGTGCTCTGTTTTGCACCTCCTACTTACTTCATAAATATTAGCTAACAGTATTTTGATAATCACTGCAATTGTTAAATTCATTTGTATTAATAATCATACATTACCCTGTTTCATGAAGCCCTTCACCCACAAAAGCATAACCAATACTTTCCAAGTTTTAAAATTAATTTTAATAGGTTTAAACTCTATCTGATTTTTGCAAACTGCAAGTAATTTAAGTGGCAATGCAAATGTACAGCAACGCTCATACTCCAAACTCTCAAATTTCTTTGCAATCCCATTTGAAAGTTACTACTTTGTTTTCTAATATCAGTTCTCAAACTACAGTACTTACCCAACTAAGCCAACATCTGCTATCAGTTTCAAATCGAGACGAACAATTCTCTTCTGACCTTTGCAAGGCATGAAGTTGGTGGCCAAAGAGCCTCCAAGACCTCCGCGAGCTGCTAGGAATCTCTCTCCTGCTGCATTAAGCTCTCCTGAAAATAAATTCACTAGTGAAAAAGCACAATGCCCTGCAGTAGTTCAGTTGCGACTTTCCACTTAAGTCTGCCTTCAATGAAAAGACAATTTTCCATATGCTTCCTTGCAAGAGCTGTGCACTCAGGGTCACGGTATTTTTCCTTCTTTGGAAACAAATGAAAGCAATCACATCCCAGTATTCCCCTCTGTCATACAGCTAGTCACTTCAAGAAAAGTGCTAAGTACAAGCAGGCAAAGTATGGCCAAGATGGTAGTTCTGAAGCCTCCAATAATTGAATTGAACAATGCAGGGAAACATCTGCATTGATAGAGATGTGGTTTTAGCAAATTCTTCAGATGTTCCATATTTTTTCATTAAGATGCAGGCTATAATATCCCCCTTGGGGTTAGAACGTTAGAATAATTACAAAAAAAGAAAATGCAACATCTGAGTATGTAATTCAAGGATACTTTTAGACACTGACATGCCTGCATCATAAACAGTTCTTGCGATACATCCAGTTCAGAATAATCTGTGAATTTAGTTTGAACTCTGAACAGAGTAAGAAGAAAACCTCTGACAAACTGCAAAGGAAACATTGAGAGCTATTCCAAGAGCACTGTATTGAAAGAGATCTTCCTGGTTACTACCAAGTACCACTCTTTAAAAAAAAAAAAAGAGTAAGATATGAGTAAGTATTTTAGGTAATCTGAAATGCTGACACTCAGCAAAGATCTTTATCTTTTCAGCAATGTCATAATTCAGTAAAGTTACAGGGACACTCACCTGAGTTTGTGGACACATAGTTTACGTAAGGTCACTAATGATTCTATTGAGGATCGGTATGGCTTCCAGCTTTTAACGCTTGTTTGGAAGGCAATTTTCTTTCTGCTGCATATAGTGATACAAACTAACTACTGCTAACTTCTGGAAGGGGGCCTTGGTTTTCCAACAATTTCTACAGTGTATTTTTTTGTCAAGTCTTTGTCCAAAGGAAAACACACACGTGTTTTGGGAGGTGTTTAACCTTAAAACATCCCAGTGTTAGAAGTCTGCGAGGTGCTATCGATAAATATGACAGTATCCACTAGATACATTAAAACAAAGCAAGAGTTCTTACCAATCTGCTTGCCATCATCACAAAGCACTGAAATTCCCAGAGGCACATGGACTTCACAGTCTTTTCCTTTTTCACCTTTTAGCGCTTTAACACTGGGAGAAATTATAAACCAGGCTTAGTAACTTAAGCCGACATTTTGCTTTCTGGAAAAGATGTACTGAACAACTTCCGTCAAACAGACTCTTACCTGCTGTTGGCGCCTGTTCCAGCTACAAATCGCTTCTGGGGATATCTGTCCCTAATGTTCTTTAAGGTCGTTCTTTCTTGGGCGACGAACCAGACATCACCACCTCTTCCTCCTTCCCCACCTAGACGAGGATAACCCATTCCACCAGCTCCTCCTCTCACGTAGAGCCGTAAGTCGTCAATGAAGTTGCCATACTGACAAAACAACAGTTTCACATCAGCGTCGTGTTCTGTTTGTATTTTGTTTTACAGAAATGCGAGTAAAACTGCTTGGATAGAACTCTTCTCTGACGGCAATAACGCAAGTTCAGAAAACAGACATGTAACCCTCCGAAACGTTGGGGTTTTGGGGGTTTTTTGTTTTTTTTTTTTTTTTTTAAGAGAAGCGTTC
>VZTL01028973.1:56547-102591 GCA_013400535.1 Scopus umbretta | reverse complement strand
CGCGCTGGGCCGCGCGTTGCCGGGGCGGTCCCACGCCGTCGTCCCGCCGCGGCCTGGCCGGGCCGTTCCCGCGGGGCCGGAGCCGCCGGCACGGCAAGGGGCAGGCCTGGTGTGCTGCAGCCTGCCGGCCTCTCGCTCCAATCCTGCCCGTCCCCCAGAGCACCTCAAGCCGAGAGGCGCTAGGGCGTTTCGGGCCGAGGTGCGGGCAGGGACGCCTGAGGGGAGAGCGAGGCCCCGGCTGCCGGCGCTGCCAGGTTTCGGGCCAGATCTGCTACTTCCAGCAGCCTGTTCTCCCCGGGGGCTGTACGCCTGGGGGCTGCAGCGTCTCCTGTTGGCTTTGCCCATGCGGTTGGACCCTTTCGGGCCTGTTGGTCATACTGCTGATGTGCTCTCCCTCAAGAAATTGGGATCTGACCTTTCAAGGAGGCTAATTTTCAGGATAAGAATGACCGTGTTGAAAGTACGTGGCTTTAATAAGGCTTAACAGTGCTTTGCGTTTCTTAAAAGGTCGCAAATGAGAAATTATTTTGTAAGTCATGACGTTAGTGAGGTCAGATGGGTGAAACTGGTTGAAGAAATGTCCCCAATTTAGTTCTTTCACAAATCTTTATTTTGTAGATAAGTGTTTTTCAGACAGTATGAGCATTTTGGGGGGTTTTGGTTTGGTTTGTTTGTTTTTTTAAAAGCACAAATTCTCACGAGCAAGTAAATACTCTGTTCCTTCTTGCAGCCTTTCCACAAGGTCATACATTCTCAGTTGCAGTTGTTGGCTCCCTGAGGAGAATCAGTACAGTTTACAGTAACTTAGTAAGTTCAACAGTGGATCTTATCTGTTACGTAATTAACAAAAAATTTAGAAAACAGTTGTGCCATATACATGCTAAATGGCCCAACAGAACATTTAAACAGTATCCAGGATGTATCACAACGTGTGTTGTCCAGTGCCATTTTAAGAATAAAGTTGGTTTTGGTATTAGTTTTGTTTCTTAGTTGCTCCATGGCCTAGGTGTGGAATGATTGCTGGGGGTGACTTAGAAATTAAACTTATATCCACATTTATAGAAAAGGTACAGCATTGTAGAAGCCTCCAGAGTGNTAGCCAGGCTGTGTTACTCCTACCTTTGGTATGTGCATGTGTTTCTGCAGACAGTGTATCCATCACCGGTAATCCAAAGGACCTGTGTGTCCGTGTGTCTGCTGTTTAATAAACTGCACCATTTATTAATCTAGCCATGATAGTTCTCATTGAATGCGACTAGACTGAGGGTGTATTGCATTGTGAGTGCCTGTGTGATTGTGATGGTTCAGTACGCTGAAGGCAACCGGACTCACAATAGAAATTCGGGCACCTGCCCAGTTACTTTAACCTTTTAATGCAGCAGAGGAAAAAATATATCCTTAGGCATAAACCGTTGACCAAGTCTGAGACTAGGACTGGATCTAGCCGCACCTAGACTCCTCTCTGAGAAGGAGTTTAGAAAGCAAGGGGATCCTTTCCGAACTTCGTGACTCAACGGGAGGGTCTCCCTGAACATCGTCTATTTGTACTTCCCTCCCATGAGAGAAGTGCACTCCCACTCTTCCCGCAACACTAGGACAGCAGATTTGGAAACTAGGTTTACAAAATATATGCAAAATAGTAGTTATATAGTAGCTGCTTCTGTGTATTACTGTTTGGTCTTTACGTTTGCTGTAATTTCGCTTTATTTTGTACACTATAAAAATTAGGCCTATACCTACATTTAAAAAAACTACCTATTAGTTAATTAGGGTAAAGGAACCTTCAATTTCCTAAAATTGTAGACATAGATTAGGAAAAAAATATATTTTTAAAAGAAAGCAGGGAAGAATGAATAAAAAATCCAAATTCCTAGTCCTGTGCTGTTCATCTGACCCACACTTCTCTCTCTGACTTAAAAAAGCAAACTGTTTCTTTTGCAGCTGGGTTATTCAGAAGGTACAGAAGAAGCATGGCTGTCATTCAGAATGATTATTCCTGATGGCTTTTGATGATCTTGAATGAATAAAATAATAACATACTTCAATTGAATACAATTTTACAAGATAATACAGTACAAATTTTTTTTTTTTGTCTTGAAGTGTCATATTCCATGGGAGGTTTTAGTAATATTTTTAGAAGGCCTTAGTCACCTTTATGAACCTTTTCTTTCCACCTGCATGGACAGAAAAAATACATTCAAAAGCTTTTCACTCTGTTGGCTATTACTGACCTGCTTTTTCTGCTGTTCCATGTTATTTTTACCAATCAACTACATATTCTGTTTCAGCTAAAAATACTTCTAATTTCTACCAGCTGGACATGCTTGTGTCGTGCTGTTACAGAAGTTTTACAGAAGAAGATTTTTTAGTGATAGAAATGGGAGAGCAGGAGAAGATGTAATTGTCGTCTAGTGAGCCTAAGTTAAATCCCCCCAAATTCAAAGTATGCCTTTCCTCAGTGCCAAAGTAGTTTTGCCATGTGGACAAAGGCAAGACGGATCATGCGAATGACAGAACAGAAATTACCTCAACAGTAAAAAATGCAAAACTCCGTGTCATGCTTTCAGGTCATGGGGACTATATCTGCAGTTCTGAAACAGGTGATACGTAAAATCAGGCAGCAAGTGTGTTGAACAGATCTGTTAAGAACATTAGAAGATGACTGGAAAATAGCAAACGTGGGTCTGGCCTTGTACCTGAGGCATTTAACTGAGGGGTCCTAGCTGAGAGGCTTGTCGGCAGAGACTCCCTCTATACTCGGTGGTGAGATGTGTCTCCAGAGGACAGGCCACATCAGGAATGGTTCCCTGTGGATCCCCATCTCTCTCTGTTAAGTCTTTGAAGTTAGGCGGGCTGAACTTGGACTGTAATTGCTTATCTTTGACAAGAAGAAAAGTGACCTGGTCAACCACAGACCCTGCAGCCTGGTCTCAGTCTCATGCAAAGCTTTGGAAAACCTCAAATTTGCCATGTTAATACCGTATTGATAAAGCATTCGATATGGCATCACCTGGGAAGGAATGAGAATACGGGGCTTAGGAGAGAAATTGTGAAGTGAGATAGCCACGAGTAAGGTCGAAAAGGAAGATGTCAGGCATAAAGGGTTGGTTTTAGGATGGTCTTATTTGATATTTTTTGTAGTAACCCTTATAAAATCAGTGAAAGCATACTGATGAAATCTGGTAATCTATATACTTAGGAATCATCATAAGTACAGGGGGTATCTCAGGAGATGTATCTTCATTTAAAGTATGGAGGTATTAATGTCATTGTTTAAGGCCCTGGTGAAATCTCGTTTGGGGTACTGTGAAAACTACTAATTTATTGTTCTATGGCTGAGCTAAGGTTGAACTGAAAGAAGGGTAGAGGGGGGTTAGGTGCATCACCAGAGAGCTTGAGAGCCTTCCGTACAAACAGATTTTAGGATGGCTCTGCTTGTTTACTTCAATAAAACAAAAACAGAGAGGAGATACGAGTGCTGTCTATAAATATAGCAGGAAAGTAAACACAAAGGATGAAAACCATTTAATTTGCAGGGCAATGTTGATACAAGAACAAACAGGTATGTACTGTTCATTAATAAATATATCGGGAAATTAGAAGAATGTTTCTAGTCATTGCAGCAATCAAATTCTGAAACAGTTTTTCCATGGAATTAGTGGGAGCGAAAATATACCTGTTTTTAATATGGCGCTTGATAAATATATGAGGTGATTTTACAACAGAGCTTTCTGTAGCGGCAGGGAACTAGGCCCTTTCTGTTCTGTGTTCCCATGCCAATTCATGGTACAAATAGTAGAACATTTTGTCCAGATCTATGGTTTGTAATACGGGAAGGACTTGTCAGTCCAATCTGAACAGTAGGCAGGTTCAGAAGTCCTTACATATGCAAAAGTTAGATTGTGCTGCTGCGACTTCAGTAAAGCATACGATGTTGGCATTATATAGAAAAGAATAGAAAAAGGGAGATAAGCAAAAGAACTTTTAAGTGAGATGACGAAAGGGCGGGGAAGTTGCAGACGGCAAGAAGGTTATCAGCAAAGGTCTTCAAGGGCCCCTGAGCTCTCCTTGGATACCAATACAAGTATATATCAAATTACCCCGTGTTTTCATGCTTTGTTCTGCTTTTGCAATGCGTGCTGTTTGAATTTAGGGCTGTTGAATCCTTACGACTGTTGAGATCCCCGGGGTCTGTAGCTCAGTTGACTTAGCAGGGCCTTATATTCAGTGTGCTGAACCTCCTTAACACACAGCAGGAGGTCAAATCCAACAACAGGTTAATGTGTAGGCTGGTCTAGAGATGCCAGCAGAGCTACTAACTAATGTTAATTCAACACGTGTAATCAATCCACAATTCAACCTCAAAAAAGAGAAATAAAGAAAAACTGGTCTCCTGTGTATGCTGTGAGTTGGCATAACACTAGATTTATTTCAGCACTGAGCATGCTCGTGCCAACGAGCTCATACCAGCAGGGGATTAAGTAACATTTCATTTGAAATTTTGCATTTTTGGGAACCTTTTATACCAGTAAGTACATGATCACACATACAGGATGCTACAAATTACTGAAACGGAATAATGTAAAACCCTGAAGTTTGAGGATATTTAGATGGTTTATTTTCTAAATATTTTGCTTCAACAATGTGTCTGGTCACCCTGAAGAGACACTCTGTTTTGTCAGGGTGGCACTGATTCTATCATCTTTTTCTTCTGATTTGCCTTGGCTGTTTAATCACTGGTGGTTGTGCTGTACTTGAGCTTAAGTAACAGAGCTGTGAGCACTTCACCATCAAGCCTGATGGTAGAACATCACTGTTATTTCTTTACTTCAGACGTGGCTAATCAGTGATGCAGAGGGTGACTCAATTCTTTATCTTCAGTGAGTCCTGTTTACGTAAGAATGTGCAGATATGTAGTCACAGAGAGAGCTAGAATTCAGTCATACAAAAGTCTGACAGCGTTTGAAAACTCTCCAGACTGGTTTGTGCATAGTCAATGCATATTCTGAGTTTCATGCTAAATAATGCTTCAGTTCCTGGTCTTTCTGTTCTCACTGTGCACTTCAAATACTTGTATACGACAGCTTGAAAATCACAAGGGTACCACTACATCAAATCACGGGTTTACCACTCTGTTTCTTTTCTCTCGTGATAGAAATCACCAGGTAGTGCGCTGTCATCAACTCTAACAAGAGGAAGCCGTAAAATCTCTTTCCACAACAATTTCAAAGCTTCCAGCAGCAGTTTTTTGAAACTTGTAGTTTATGTGCTGCTTTTCTCAGTCTAGAGAAGAACTAACTTCGGTGAAAATATTTAAAAATTAAGCTGAAATATTTTAGCAACATAGCTGTATTTTAAAGTAGCGTTGAAATAATTAAAAGACGGAAGTCAATTTTCTTTCCTTGCCTTTCTGAACATGCACACAATGGTTGGTTCACTGCAATGCCGGGAAGCTGGTGTAAAGATCTTTGCAGTTGAAATAACTACACCAACATATCCAAGGTCCAGATGGTCTAAAAAATGGATGTATTACTTTTACAGTTTTATTTTTTGAAAAATTGTGAAAAAGAGATTTTACCCGTGCCAAGGATATGCTCTTCAGTACAATAATCTGCCACTAGATGGAGGTACCTCAACTGCAATAATAAAAATAATAGGCTGCAGTACAACAGTTCAAAACTCATGCTATAGAAAAACTATCGATGTTGGAAGAGTTTTGAGGGACTCATTTTATTTTGCCTAAGTTTGGTTATCAATTAGAAAACTCTAAATCACAGTAATAGCCACTTTTGTCTTTAATCCCATCTCATAAAACTTATGTGTGTGTGTGAAACGGCTGTGCTGGAGTATGCTGTATCTTTGGAATTCTTCCCGAACCCCTACAGAATGGAGAACACAACACAATTTTTCTCTAAATCCCATGCTGCAAAAAAAAAAAAAACAAAAAAAAAAAATCTGCTTTCCCAAATATGTGGACAGGGTCCCCGGTTTTAAGGGCTTTCACCTACAACCCAAGGTTTTATGTAGCTTTCACGTACATTGCATTTTAGGAAGATGGTCACAGATTGACTTCCCGTGACCTTACCAGTTCTGAAGTAGAAATTGTAATAACAATACTAACCTGATAAACGTGACCCGTGTCTTCATCATGCTTCCTCCTACAAACTTCACGTAACATCCTTCAGGATCATTAGTTACCAATCATTTTGATTTTTGTCCATTTAAATTTGTGGGTTCATCCTTGTTCCAGGTGGCATTCTCCCATAGGTGATGATCCCTCAGTGCTTGACTTGCAAAGATGTGTAATATCGTAAAAGAAAATGAAATACGAAAGTCAGCCTTCAGAGCCATTTTCACTTGGGGAGGTGAATTTTTACATATTATTATTATAATTATTATTATTATTTAGATATTATCAAAGAATTTTCACATAAATAGATTCTTAGGAGAACACTGTTGATGAGGTGGCTTTTAAAAAGAGATTTTTTTTATTTGAAAGGATTTTCCTTAGAAAAAAATCTGTTCCTTAGCATTTTGATTTCTCTAGTTGTGTTCTGGGAATGCGTCATTTTAAGATTAAAAACGGTGAATTTGCTATCTAGATTAGGAAAAGCAAGAGGAGCGTGATAAAAACAAATCTGTAGGATGAAGACAAGGGATTGAGGGCTGCTGTTGGAGTTGAATGAAATCGCTGTGTTTGCACCAGTATCCTGTGCTACGACACCTAGATGTTTTAAGTGGGAATGAAATGGCAAGAAGGAATTGATGCAGTGGCCAAGCAGCTATGCAGCTATCCACTTCTCTACATGCCTTTAAATGCCTTTGAAATTTTTGGCTGTTCCGCTGTGAGATTAATCATGCTAATAAATTTGATAGTGCATAAAGTAAACAAAAAGAGGAAAAGCTTTTCTAAACTTGAAAACTTACTGAAAGCTATTTTGATTAAGGATAAGGAGCTTTCTTAAAGGTAGGTTCCTTTTGATTAATGATAAGGTGCTTTCTTAAAGGTAGGTTCCTTGTACAGCCTTCCTAACACTTTCATTTGCTCAGTTATGTATGCTGCTTTACAATTTCAAGGAGTAATTACATCGAACACAACTGTAGCTCCTTTCAGCAATACAAAGAGTTCAGAAGAGTTCAGACATAAGCTAACTATATGCCAGTCTTCCAGATGTTTTCTTCTATGTAGCTGTGTAGGTTCAAACGTGGCTTATTTTTTTGAAACAAGGTTTTGAAACAGTGTTTACATTGCTTCGCTGGAAAGGCTTCCAGAAGAGAGCTAGTTATTCTGAATGTTGTCATTTGTATTTGCCTTTAAGTACTGTATACATTGTTTTCATGACAGAAATTACTACGTTTCCACTTGAAAGAATAGGCTGTTCCTGTCATGTTTTGTTCCACCAAAACACGTTGTGAAACACTAATAGACCCAATTTTACTACATATTTGTCCTATGTTCTCATCAGTCATGCCTGCCTTTAGAGAGAGGAAGTTCTCTGGAGCTGGGACTGTTACCAGTTTCACATGCTTAAGTGCTTCAGACATCACAATTCCGGGTACACTGTTTTTCATATGTGGTAACGTACCGCACAGAAAGTTTAAATTACCATCCTGAGCTGTTGGGTGACACCTGAATTCAAGAAAGGAGCAGCTGCAATTTAGTTACATTAGCCCTCTCCTGCTGTAGAGCAGACCACATTCCTTCAGGAAACATCTCATGCAGGAGAGTCACTGGTGTCGAACTATATACACAGCCTTGAAGAGAGCTGTTGGTTTTGTGCATAGGTTCAGTGGGGCTTGATTTCTACGTGGATCCAGTGTTGCAGAGTGAAGTGATTTCCCGCTGTGTGCCAGATGCAGCATTTTCATTGTACTTTGAACAGTAGCCTTTGGAAATTTCATGTCTCCAAAGAGAAGGACCAATGCTATGGGGGAGCCCAAGACTTGCCAATGCCTCAGATACCTGACATTTGCTGTGGACCTTCCAACAGCCTTTACGAAGACGTAGTTTCTGTGAGGCAGTCACCAGGCTGACGACATTCAGAGCACGTTTTTTTTAAGTACCGCTGTGACACCACTGGCACTGGGCCGCAGGAACTCCCAGCCTTTTTCTCTTGGCCAGGGCCATTTCCAGCCCTCTGTAGGTAAGGAGAAAGTAAAACAACTTCCTTCCATTATATGCAATAGGAAAAGGGCTGGGACATCCCTTAAGCAGTAGTTCTCAGGTTATGAACTCCTCTTCCCTTGCAGTGATGAGCTGCACTGAGACACCAGCGAAGTGGGGGACTTGAGTGTTTTAGATCCAATCCTTTAGTGCAAAAGTGGGCACAGGAATCCTGAAACATTTTCTGAGGCAATAGCATTGCCATTTTTCATAACTGATTTTGTTGCATATCCCCAGCTGTAGGAATTTGCAACACAAAGAGAGGCAGCTACATGCAGAGTTACAATGACATTGAACCACAGCAGGTTAGAAAGAAGCACGGAATTTCAGTGTATTTGCAAAAATGCTTTGAGTTTAATGATGTTGGCTGCTGATGGTTTTACTTTGACAGGCTTTGAATACACTCTAATGCCTTTGAAGGTGAAAGACCGATGACCTTCCTTGAAAGCAAAAGTCTCCTTGAAGAATTTCAAAAGCATGTATGCAATGTATGAGGAGTTCTCTCAAAAATAATCTGCATTTCAGAATATGACCCAATCCGTTTTCCTTGGTGACCTAAGAGGTGATTTGAATGGACATGTTGAGAAATCTAAGCTTTCATTATGTAAGACAAGATAGCTGTAATAATCCTCATCCTTGCAGAATTCAATTTCGGGCAACCTGTCCTGAATTAGGCACATTAGATACCTAGAACAGGGTCCAGAAATCCAGCTTGCTGAGTGTGGAGTTGTGAGGACTGAGGGAGAAACAGAATTGCAAATTTATGGAAAGACGTTTGCCTTTAGGAGCAGACTTTGCACTAATAGATCATCTTCCATCAAAGGATCTCAAGGCCTTTTACAAATTTTAATGCTCTGGGCTCCCTGACACCTTGTCAATTAAAATGATATTTTTAACCTCATTTTACTATCAGGATATAGAAGTTATTTTACACAGTGTACTGGGTCTGGCTTCGTTAACCCATAACGTATAGACACTTGGAAAATCCACAGCTGCTGGAACAAGAATCTCTCTCTTTATTTTTGGTCTTACACTTTAGTATCCGATGAGACATCACAACTGGTGTATCATAAGAACATGTATAGAAGAAATAACTAAAAAGCTAAGTAAGCTCCTTCATAAGCTTCTCTCTCTCAGAGGAAACGGAGCTCTTCTAAACGTGAGCCCAGTTCCTTAGCACAGAAAATAACTGGCCAGAAGCAAAACACCAGGAAAGAAGAGTCTTTAGCCACTGGCACAGCTGGGCTGCTGCTGGCTGGAAGACGTGGGACGTGAACTCCAGCACGCAGTGCGGGCGCTGACGCCAGCCTCTGGAGGGGATGTTGTCAAGTAGAAATAAAAAATAAAAAATAAAATGGCATCGAAAACCTCTCTGGCAACCAAGTTATGGGAGAATTTGAAAAACAGTGTAAAATTGATCTCAAGTCAGGGAGTTTCTATGAAAAGGGAACTGGAATAGTGGATGCGCTTTGTGCCTATCCATTCTGGGCTGTACATCCGTTTTCCATTATTTCGAAATGTCGTCTTTGACGGGTGTGTGTTCTGGTGGGCAGACAGGATTGCAGATAGGAACCTGGGTTTATAAAATGGGGAGAGCGTTCCTGTTACCGATTTGGAGAAAGATGTGCTATCCCTTGTGTTTTTGTCCTTTTGAGAGCCCTCTGCCTCTCCCCTTGCCTCCCCAAAGACAGCCGCCCACCCATACAAACGCAGTCCCTCCAGGTGAGACCCCGGCCCAGGCTGAGGGTGCCTGCTGCGGAAAGAGGTGGGGCTGCCACAGCCCCAGCCCCCTCCCGCCTTCCCCACCGGCCTGACTTCATGCTGCTGCTGTGCTGCTGCTGCTGCTTTGCCAGCGGCAGAGTCGTCCCTGTGCAGTTGTAATCCCGGCATCCTCGGAGCATCCAGCAGCTGCCGGGCACTTGCAGCCCACTGGGGAATTTCTTTCTTTTTCTCCAAGTGACTGACTACTGTTGTTTCGAGGCAACTGTTTCTCATCTCATCACAGAAACCCTGTAAGTATAACTTCTACTGTGGCTCTTCGGTTATTGCCTTTGTGAAACTCATCTGTCTTGTACTGGATAGTAAGAGTTATTAGTTCAAAGTCTCTGTGAGGCTTGTTGTGGTCCCTGCTCCTGTTTGAGGTGTTCAAATGGACCCTTAGGATTTTAGTTTTTAGCTGGATTAAAACATGAAATCAAAACAACTCAAAATGTTGGTGGCTTCCTGGCTGCCTTTTTCCTACTTTGTAGCTAATTTGCTAGTGTGTCCTTCCTCTAAATGCTGACGCCAGTGAAGTGGAAGTGAGAAGAGAAGCATTTCCATCCCTGCTGGTTTGCTGGATCCAGTTTTCTAACATCGTGGTTTAACCCCAGCTGGCAATTCGGCACCACGCAGCCGCTCGCTCACTCACTCCCCTCCTGGTGGGATGGGGGGAGAATCGGAAGGGTAAAAGTGAGAAAACTCATGGGTTGAGATCAAGACAGTTTAATAGGTAAAGCAAAAGCCGCACATGCAAGCAAAGCAAAACAGCGAATTCATTCACTCCTTCCTATTGGCAGGCAGGTGTTCAGCCATCTCCAGGAAAGCAGGGCTCCATCATGCATAGTGGTTACTTGAGAAGACAAAACGCCATCATTCCGAACATCCCCCTTTCCTTCTTCTTCCCCCAGCTTTTTATTGCTGGGCATGGCATGATTTGGTGTGGGATATCCCTTGGGTCAGTTGGGGTCAGCTGTCCTGGCCGTGTCCCCTCCCAACTTCTTGTGCGCCCCCAGCCTGCTCGCTGGTGGGGTGGGGTGAGAAGCAGAAAGGGCCCTGACTCTGTGCAAGCACTGCTCAGCAGTAACTGAAACATCCCTGAATTATCAACACTGTTTTCAGGACAAATCCAAAACATATCCCCGTACTGGCTACTATGAAGAAAATTAACTCTACCCCAGCCAAAACTAGCACATCTAACAACACAAGGAAGAGAAACTTTAATGCATATTCATAATCTCTCGGGATGCTAAGGCAGGTAATCCTGCTGCCTGCTGAAATGTAGCTAGCAAGTGAAGTTTTAGAAAGGATTTAGGTTGGGAAGTATTTGCCTGTCTCGTTCCCTTGAGTCCTGCAGGTGAGGTAAAGCAATACATGAATTTAGGGACCTCAGATGGCTGCAGCAGGGTAAAGGCGGGTTGAAACTAAAAATCATCCCAGAATGCTGAGGCCACAGCAAAAGGGCCTATTTCAAGCTGTCCTGTTTCCTGACCCAGCTTGGTATGACTGAACTCCATGGTGTCAACTCAATTCTGTCTTTTTATAGACAGTTCACATATATGTTGTATTACCCGTTGATTATCCTCTCTTTAAGTGTGTCACTAGGAGTTGTAGAGAGGACATCAGTGTGTTAACACTTTGAAGACATCACAGACTAACTTTTCTATTGCCAGTGCTCAAAGATGTTCTGAGTGGGAGAGCACACTTGCAATTCTGGCCAAGTTCCTAGTAAAATTTGCACAGTTGCCCAAAATGTTGCCTTGTATGTGCACAAAACCTCACATAATTTTGTAATTGTATTTTACATTCTGAATCGGCAAGGGGATTGGAAGCTGTGGCAATGAGCATGGCACCAACTATTTGACTTAGAATTGATTTAGGACACCAAAATAAGGGGCACTATCTGTGAGTCTTCACTGTCATCTTTTTCTTCAAACCTCGTCCTGTGTTCACTTGTCTTTTGTTTGTTTGTTTGTTTTCCCCTTTATGTTTACTTTCCTCTTCCACTGCACTTTATCTTGATAGGAAGGACCGAGAAAAAAAATTAGCAGGTATTTTAGTAATGTTCTGTCTAAACTTGCTTCGAGCGTATGGAATATGCAACACAGGAAAACTGCAGCTTTCCCAGAGGGAATCCATGTATAATAACGGCTACATGTTCTGTAGCCTTTGAAGTTCTCAATGTGTTATTACTCCTTCCATCTCCAGTTCTCCAGTCAGTTTCTGTGTTTTGCATTTATGTTAAAAATAACTGTGCCAAAAGTTTGCTTAATTTTCTAACATAAGCCAGAAAGGAATATGCCTTTTTCTGGTCTTGCAACAGCTACTGAATGAGTTCGTAACCTGCCTAGGCTCATTCAGTACAGTGTAAGGTTCTGGTTTACTCTTCCTTCATCACCACCTTTCTGAGTGGGACTGTTCCATGAAAGACTGGCCATTTATAACTCTATTACTTGTTGGCAATCATTTAGAACAGAATACCACTAGGATTCTTTGAGCACCTGCTATTAATCTGATTTTACTGGTGATCTAAGCACAGGAGTTTAAGGGAAGAAGTCTTGAGCTGAAGGGTCGGTTCTGACACAGGCTATGATCACTTCAAACTTTCTGCTTCAGGTTTTCATGTCCTAAACAGCATTAACAATTTCTAGCTGCAAACCTAACTCCAGCATTAGGGTTCATTGACTGGTATTTATTCCATGGTTTGAGAAGAAATATTGTTCTGTACAAATTAAGTATTTTGCAGAACCACAAAGCTAAATCATCTCTTGAGTTAATCCTTGAAAATTACGTGAGAATGAACTACATAGTAGCAGAATCACGGTGATTTTGATATACTTTCTTTCAGGTATCTTCTTGGAATATGGAATCTGTATGGAAAAGAAGCTGGTATCTTCAGCTGGGCTGTATATTGATATTGAATTCAGTCTATGCCAATCCAGACTATCAAAAAGAAATTCCCCCAAGCCTGGGTCAGATGGACCATCAGTGCTGGGAGGCGTCGTCCCATAGGCTGGTGGAAATGAAGAAACTCAAGGTAGCAGATACGGTCACTGCTCTCTGGGACTTCATGATGTTCCTAAAGGAATCCCCTAAGCCCAAGCACAATGAACTCTTCAATGATTTAGCCCAGAACTTCTGGAATATGTATGTAGACTGTGTGCTCTCAAGATCCCATGGAATGGGCAGAAGACAATTAATGTCTCCCATATACTCTTCCACGTACTCACATAGAACTTTAGAAGGTAACTACAGAATATGGTGTTAGTCTGTTAAGTGCTAACATTAAACTGAACCACTGTTCCATCCTTGTCCTCGATTGTCTAGACAACTCAATATAGTTGTATATAGACAGAAAACTGTCTCTACTTGTCAAAAATATTTGCATCTTTCAATGCTAGCTACTTCCACAACATGCAAGTCAGAAGTAGTTAGGGTACCACATTTCTATATTTAACAAAGTACAAAAAATGTCAGGTATGCATGTTGGAGTGTGTGGAAATGGATGCTGCATTCTCTTGTTTGTCACTGTGTGCATATAAATGACATTACAATGCTAAAAGTTTCCTGGTATTTGGACTTTGGTCTCAACTTTGGGGAAATCATCCCTCTGTGAGAAGGGAAGCTCAAATCCCCAGCCACCTAAAGACTGTTCTTCCCATTAAAACTATTGACACATAATGTGATCTCGTGGTCACTGTGAATCGCCGAACAGTGACAAATTCTGGTCATCATGGTCTGGGGCGAGTCTGAACTGAGAACATATCGGTGACTGGCTTTATGCCTTATAAACCAGTCCTAGATCTGTGTGCTTCCTTCCACCTCAGCAATAGACTTTTTTTCTGATGTACCCAGTCAGATGTTTTCAGTTTCCAGACTGAACTTGGAGATCATCTAATCCTAGCATTCCTAACAATATTGCTTGGAAAATAACTACCTTTCTTTCATAATCTTGCAGGGTCAGCTTTCACCAATCCATTTTAGGCCAAAAGGGAAGAAAATGAAGATACCTCAGCAAGGCAACATCAAAATGAAGGAGCACAAAAGCACAGCATGTATTGTAGATGCTTAGACAAATCCATTAGCATGGTTCAAACTTTTTTTTTCTGTACGAAGTACTTAATCACTGCTAAACTGATTAGTATGTGAGCTCCCACATTGTCACTTTTGCTTTCCTGTCTTGCAATCTACCAAGGTTGCCTTTTTCCCACTGCATGTGTGAATGCTTTGTGTTTTGAGGCAACACCTTTGTTCTCTCAGGTAAGCTTGTAAGTCTGAACCAGCATCATATTTTTGTAGAGGCTCATCTTTTCCAATAATTCTCTTTTTTAAATTTAATTTTGATGGAAACCCAATATATTTTTATACATTAAGCAATGGAGAAAATGTCAGCAAACACATGTGATACAGTATCTTGCACATACAATCAACTTTACTTTTAAGAATTGCGAAGAAGCGTGACATCAGGCTGAAGGGAAGGATTATGCTCATTGTAATGTCCTGTGCAGTCTGAAGTTTGTATTTTATCACTGCTTAGTCTAGCCCATGGATTAATTAAAGTATTTTTCTATGCAGCAAGGTCTGAATAGTAGTCATTTTCTTGCCTATTAGCATGTTATTTGCAAAACCACTACTACATTACATTAAGAACAGCACTTTACACAAGACTGCTCTTTATTTACATATTCATACAGGTAAATAAGGTGATACTGTCCATCCCTGTCATAGCAGGTGACATCACAGCTGAGAAGAGACCCATGCATCAAGTGGTTTGAGAGTGAGAGACTGGCTTCACTACTGCTCTCACTACAAGAAACCATCCCGCATGGGTAAGCTAATTCAGGGAGATTAACTGACTAGTTAATCCGTTTCTCCTGAGCACAGAAAGCCTGAGAACAAATGGGAACACTCAGAGATGCTGACTGTTCTCTGCTTTACTCCTTGGGCGATGCAGCTTGTTCAGTCCCTGTTGTGTTCTAGCCTTTTATGAGATCCCAGCTAGGTTTAATTATTGTAGGAAACAGTACTTACACAGTACATCATATAAGCCTTCATAACTAACAAGAAATCCATCCCACATAATGCCTAGCTCATATATAGTTCGTAAAATATCCAACAATGCTCATAGATTTGTAAATGTTTATTTAGGTAAATACAATGTTGAACTACATCTTGTAAAGTATTTCTCCTACAGTATTCTGGAGAGGGTACGAAAGTAGTGAGAAATTTCTCTTACCCTTGATTATCACTGGAAGTTCCTGATACAAAAAATATTTTAAATACACCTTTTTTTTTTTTTTGAGCAAATAGAGGGAGTCATGACACACCTAAACCAAGCAGTTTCTGGAATTGATACATCAAGATGAGCAGCTATTTGAGTGCCATCATCTAATCTGTTCCAGCAATATCCAGTTTATAAAGCTGTGTATCATACTGAATTTGCAACAAATAAAGTGTTTTAACTTTCATAAGCCAGATAAATTCCCATTGTTCACACCTACAAATAACTTTATTCATCACCGACAGAAATGTAAAACTATAATAACATTTTAAAGGTAATGTTTCCTATATTAGTGATCTTTTAGTTGAATGCCAGAGCAAGGTATCCTATGCAGTTTTAAAAGCTCCATCTTTCCTCAGACTGTAAGTCTTGAATTAGTTTTCTATAGGAGACAAAGGTGCTTAGCATCTACCATAATCAGCTACACTGTACTGCTGTAGCTTTTGCTCAGAAATTGGAAGGACTTATATGAATCCTGTACGGTTTTTTTTGAAAAAATGGGCCAGTGCCTTGCTGCCAGTAGTAACTGGGTGACTACCTAGACATTGATGTATATGCAAGCATATAAAAAACTCTAAAAGTCACAGTCTTTGTTCTCCTAGTCAAATATTTATTGTTGGGTTTTAATTGTGAAAAGACAATGGAGCGTGCTTTTTGTGGTGCCAGTGCGTAGATTTTCCCATTCTCTAAAACATAGCTGCTGCAGAGTTGTCAGAGAAATATAAACATAAATAAATGAGCAAGCCTTTACTTGACACAGAGAACTTTAGTTAGATAATCTCTATGTACCCTAGCTTACCTTTCTTGCAGGCAGGCAAGAAATACACACAGAGGCTTGTTTAATAAAACATACTTCAACTTTATGCAGATAACTTTGGAAAAAAAAGTCATAATGAAACCAGATTACACTTAAAAATTATCAGTTAGCAAAGTGCCAGCATAAAAATTAAATTAGCATAGCTTGATTTGATTTCTCTAGCTTCAAGTACTAGATGACTGTCTTACTCTACAATGTAATGTTTAACAGACCTGCCCTTAAGAAAATGCTTCTGATCTTTGGAAACTAAACATTTGGAGATTCCTCTAAAGTTTAAGAACCCTCTCATATGGCTGTTCTGTGTTATTTCATTATTTTCTTCAGGTTCTCCTTTTTATATAATTTAGGTAGACAATTTTTTAAAAGATCTCTGCCTTCATTTTTAATGCCAGCACTGCTATGTCTTGTTACAGGAACAAACAGACTTTTAAGAAATGCTTAAACACACGCACCTCCCCCTATCCCTCTTTTGGGAAGTAAAAAAGGGAGTTGGAGACAAAGTTCTACCTGTTTAGCTCAAATTTATTTCCCTTTTCCAAGTTGGCATTTAACAAAGTGAAAGCTTGTACTTTTCTCAAAACCTTGCTTACAGGCAAAAACGACAGACTACGTGCCAGAGCTTGTATGGCACAGAACCCCTTGCAATGTCACAGCAATTTATGCCATAGCACTGGATAGCAACTGGTTTTTAAAGGAAGTAACAAGCCTCAGCGAATCTTGCTTTATTGTAATAGAGCAAATTCTGGTTTTGCCCAAGTTAGGAAAGGAGACAATAGCTTAGAAACTGAGTCATCTACAAAAAACTCTGCTGCTTACAAGTTTGTGTTGGTATTCTAGAGGTGCTAGGGTGGAAGAGGATGAGTTCTTACTGGAGACAACATGGGCAAGAAATAGTTAACCCAAGAAATAGTTAGAATAGTAAGATCAGTTCAAGAGCTGTGAGAAACTCATGAGGGGAAGGACATTTCAGGATGTCTCTCGGCAACAGGCTCGGATAAACTGTTGGCACAGACAAGCTCCTTAGTGAGTCTTTAGATGAAAACTGAGAGAACAGAAGTCAGAAGTCCTGATGCTAAAGGAGGCAGTTCAAGAAACAAAATGGACTTGGACAAAACCTACGTGGGTATGGTATCCAGGAAAATGAAGAACTAAATGTGTGTGTTTGAAGGTTCATCACCCTGCTCAAAGAGATACTTAAACTGCAATGTGTGGGATGTGTCAACAAGAGATGGAAACCTAAATAGTGGATCTACCGATAGTGGATCAGGGTAACCTGACGCTAGCACACACTCAATATACCTTTGTACCATAGTGCACTGGCTACTTTTTAAATAAATCTCCCCCATGTTTATATTAGTTAAGAAAAACTATAATTTTACTCTCAAGATGTTCTATGCAATTCATCAAAGCATTACAAACAGATTTTATCTTGTATCTAAAATATACATACAATTAACTAAAATATTAAAAGCACTGTTCAGAACACTATCTATTCTACAGGTACCGAATCTTTTTTGACTGAGTCCAACGTTTTAACTCTTTTGATCTTTTTTAAGGCTCCTTCACAAACAGAGGGCTTTCTAAGAGGAAGGTCTGTAACAGCCAGTGGCCCTCCAATTAATCGAGGAGGTGTACTTTCCACAGTTACTAAGCGACCAGATCCAATCTGAAAAACAAAATAAATGCATTGCTTGACATTCATGTTAGCATTTAAAATGAGATGAGAGTTAAATCATGAACTGTCTTTCAAAAATATTATTCAGCTGGTGGAGACGCTGAGGTTTCCGAGGTCCACTCAAACTATCCTTTATACTACATTCACAAACTGTTCCCATCAATACAAAGGAAAAGCCAGAGTGTTTTTTCAGCAGGTACCTTTATGTACTCTGCTTTTCTGCCTTCATGTCTGATCTTATGAATAGAGAAAAAGAAAATCAAGCCTGTATTACAATAGCAGTTTGTTGTGCAATGTTATTTGGATTTGTATATAACATCAGCTACAGTTTTTGTCTTCAGAATTTCATTATACATTAACACTTCAAAGAAAAAAAAAAAGGAACAGACCCTCTTTCATTCAGAATGCAACTGCCTGTAACTACTGCTCTAGGAAAACTTCAAGGCTGAAAGAGACATATAATTTCCAGTCTCATTACTACTCTTTATACTGAATAGATTCAGGTCTGAATAAAAATCCCTGAATGACACCTCTATCTTCTAACCATGGCCTACAAAAACAAGCAATGCAACTCTTTGAGTGCATGTGGCTCACCTCACGTTTGATTACTCGACCATGACCGGTTTGCAACAACCATCTTCGCTTAATTTTCATCTCTCCCTACTAAGGGTGTTTGGCAGAGAGGAGGCAAGAAGACTGTTCCATGAAAAAAATCTGCAATTCTTCTAAGCAGGATACCCAAGGAATTTTATCTGATGTTGCTGATGTGTTTGTTTTCTTAATACACTTATTCTGCAAAATGGACTAACCTTTTCCGTGTTTTTGTCTACAGTTGTTGAAATATTGGTTATAGAACCATGAAGATATTTCCTTGCTAAATCCTCTCCCTCCAAAGAAATGAATAATCTTGGCTTGAGGTCCAAGTGTTTAAAATAAAACCTAACAATGTTTTTCTCTCTACTAACAATTTCCAGAATACTCATGTTTATATCTAAATTTTTCAGATACTTTCTGCAAGATATTGCTGATTAACAGTCTTACTGATATATACATGTAACCAGATCATTTTCTCAGCCCATCTCACATTCACAGATGTGTCCCTCCATATCTTTCAGAATTTAGGGCAAAGACATTTTGATAAAAATCCTAGTCCAGCACTCTGAGACCATCCCCTTAGTTCCTATTAAGCTCCTCCTTTCTTCATCACATCAAACATGAACTGCCTCTATTCTTTTTCAGGATGCAGCCACCTTAATTGTCATTACCCATTCATGCCAGAGAGCCCATGATAATACAGTCTCTTGCCTTTATGCAAGTTTGAAAACAGCACCTCACATTTTTTCTTCCTTGTTTCTCCTTACACGTAAGAGTAACTTATAAGCAACCGAGAAGCTATCCCTCCCCCTAAAATCCTCCTTACACAGAAATCATCCAGCTAGATCAAAAGCACTTACTGACTGGAATGGAGATTCTCCCACGTCTTACCTCAG
The DNA here is from genome assembly GCA_013400535.1 of Scopus umbretta. NCBI lineage: Eukaryota > Metazoa > Chordata > Aves > Pelecaniformes > Scopidae > Scopus > Scopus umbretta. Next base: position 83,406 of record VZTL01028973.1, on the reverse strand, counting down.
CTTGTCAAAACTCAACATCTAAATATGCTGTTATGCCCAGATAAGATCTTAAGAATGGCTTTTATTTTCTCACACTTCAATTAACTGGTAGAAATGAGAAAAAAAGATCTTTTCTGCAGATGCAATGAATGGCTTATTTGCAGACAGTCAGGAACACGTTTACTAATAAAGGACATCTCTACCAACATATTAGGGATTGCACAGATTTACCCAACAATAAATGAAGGAGGTCTTGACCACAGCAAGGTTTTCATGAAAGGGTGTCCCACAAGACGTACATGTCAAGCAGTATAGGGACCATCTTACCCACATGTTTTATGGGTAACTGGCAGATCTGAATCTCATTCTGATCAACTACCTGTTGTCTGAGGATATGTCAGAAGGGGAAGTGGTGCTTTGCAGGAGATACAGATTCTTCCTGACATACTTGGAGCTTGTCAACATAAACATTATTAAAGAAAGAGTAAGCAGCAGCACATACACAGCCAGAATAAACCCCAAACCACTTACACGTTAATAAAAACAGTGTCACTGGGAATTACTTACTGTTGTACCGAGGCCTTTAATATCAGTAGAATGGACTGCTCCATTTTGAGTCTTTGATTTAGATCTGGAAGCCTCTATTGATTTTTCCTGAAGCCTTTTTGCTTTCTAAAAGATAGTTAGGAAAAAGGCAGAATTGTTTTAATCACAGTGAATTTTATCATTTGCCCTTGTTAGAAAATATACAAACAAAATGACAAAATAAATGAGGTGCTAATTCTATTGGCCTTTAATTCTAAGTACCCTCCCTCTGGTTTGTGACTGTCTTGTACTGGGGAACTGAAAATCGAATAAACAGACACGGCTTCACAAAGGCGAGAAAGGAATAATCACTTGCTATGACCTGTGGGCTATATTGTTTCTAATGTAGCCATTTTTGCTGTAAGTCTTCATCACCACAGGAGCACATTACTGCCTCATTTTCAGCTTGTCACCCCATACGTGGCACACATCTACACAGCCAGTCAGCCCCCAGCCTGTTCTGATGCATGACAACCTCAATACATCCCAGAAGCATGACTTCATATTTTCTCTCCCTGAACTGCAGGAGCTTTTGGTCAGCCCATCCCTTCAGCTTGTCATGGTCCTTCTGAAGAGCAGCACTACCTCCCAGCATATGAATTGCTTCCTCCAGCTCAGTGTCATGCATGAACGTGATGAGGTTGCATACTGATCCAATATCCAATACTTAATGAAAATAATAAACAGTATCAACCCTATAATTGACTCTGAGGAGTATCACTCAAAACTGACTGCTAGTTAAATTTTAATCACTGACCACTGTCCTTCAAGCCCATCAGTCCAGCTAGTTTTTCATCCAACTGGTCGTCCAGCTGTAGTGGACAACACCTATATGTAGTCCAGTCGATATCTCCCCAATTAGGCTACAAGGATGCTACACAAGAGTGTGCTGAAAACCTTGCTAAAGCCAAGGGAAATAACATCCATCTTCCTCCTCTCCAGAGCTAATAATTTTATCACAAAAGGCAATCATGTTGGCAAGGCATGACTTGTCCTTGTTAAATCCATGACAAGCATTTCCAATCACCTTCTTGTCCCTCATGTGCCTAAAACAGCTTTCCAGGGACTCAGTTAAAACTAACCAGCCTGTAGTTCTCCAAATCCTTTTTCTGGCCCTTTTTATTTTCTAATTCCAGCATGGGTCTTTACCACAGGCCAGTGAGGTGCTTGCACATGAAGAAAATTGTTCTCTTTTGTATCTCTTTTGGGAAATGAAGAAAAATTAAATTCAGCTGCCAAAGCATTTCCTTCTGATTTCATTCATTCTCCAACTTAGTCTGATCGCCTAACCAGGACTCTCAATATTTTTTTGTGTTCTTTTAGAAAAGCGCAAATATTGCTAAAAGATGCTCCTTTCATGATAAAATATTTCCCATCTTGAAAGATGTCTGCTGTATTAAAAATAGGGAATGAAGTATTAGAAAAAATAAAGAAAAGAATGGCCAGACTTTTAGTTTCAACAGTTTCAGGACAAATGTATATACACATGCACACACACACACACAACCCCCGCTAACTGCAAGTGCATAAACAATGTTGATCCCCAGTTTGTGATGTTATCAGAAAAGCAAATCATAGAATCATAGAAAAGCAGATGAATCAATGATTGCGTAGCTTTGCCAATAGAACTTATGGTTCATTCTTATATGTCTGTGTGAATATAAATTTTACTGTAACTTCTACTTGAATATCTTCATAATTCATTAAGAAATGTGTTCGGAACTTCCCAATTATTATAACTACACTGTGAATGTAAATTTTGCTCCATCACTGAGATTTCTTACCTTCAGTGCCTCATAGTTTGATGTCCGAGTCAAGAAATTTTCCCAAGATTTATTTACCATTTCTCTCTGCTTGTGGATAGCTTGGATCTGTAATACAAATAAGATTTACAAGACGCAACACAATCCTATTTTCACAAGCTTTCCTGAACTCTTTGCTCATGCTGTTTGGATAGTATGTTTACCTATGCCCCTTTGGCTACCTTAGCTCATCCCTCTCACTTGAGATTGGATGATGTTGTAGTAATGTACTTGTCCTTTAAAGACTCATGCACTGCCTTAAAAAAAAATAAAAGGCTTACCTTCTCTGTTGCATAGAAATTTTCCCCCTCTTCCAACACAGATGTTGGAAGAGACCCAGCTCTTTCAGGAATACTTTCTGTATATTAGCACTCTCAAATGTTGAATAACACAGGTGGAATCAGTTCTGCTGATGAAAGTGCAGGCATCATAATGCATGACAATCCATCAAAAACACTAGCATGAGATTTTAGACAACTGGACATCGTGGTTTAACCCCAGTTGGCAACTAAGCAATACACAGCTGCTGACTCACCCCCCCTCCCCAGTGGCATGGGGGAGGGAATCAGGAAAAAAAAAAAAAAGTAAAACCCATGGGTTGAGATAAAGGCAGTTTAATAGGACAGCAGAGGAAGAGAAAGTATTATTAATAATAATGATAAAAGAATATACAAAACATGTGATGCACAATGCAGTTGCTCACTACTCGCTGACCGATGCCCAGCCCGTCCCGGAGAAGTGATCGTTGCCCCCTGGCCAACTCTCCCCAGTTTCTATACTGAGCGTGGTGCCACATGGTATGGAATAGCCCTTTGGCCAGTTTGGGTCAGCTGTCCTGCCTGTGCCCCCTCCCAGCTTCTTGTGCACCCGGCAGAGCATGGGAAGCTGAAAAGTCCTTGACTGGTGTAAGCGCTACTGAGAACAACTAAAGCATCAGCGTGTTATCAGCATTATTCTCATACTAAATCAAAATGCAGCGCTATGCCAGCTACTAGGAAGAAAATTAACTCTATCCCAACTGAAACCAGGACACCAGATGAACTGATTTTACTTCTCAGAAAGCAGGAGAGGATGAGACAGTAGAAGAGCAAAAATGCCAAATGCTTGCCTTATAACCAAAGCTGGAAAATGTCTATACCTGCTCACTCTCAGCAGGCTGGGAAGCACAAAGCCCTACTTTGTGAAGTCATGAAGCTTTGTGAATATTCAGCCAAGGGAGCTTATAACAGAGACTTATGTTTCATTTTAAGAAACAGGTGTACTTGTAATAGGTAGTTTAAATTGTTATCTGCTACAGATAAGCACAGGTGCAACTCATAGTAACCTAATGATCATTTCTCATTACACCACTGCTGATGCATCACTGATGATACTGCTTCATTTTCATGTTACTCTCTAAATATTGGCAAAATTATACAAATTGGGAGAACTGAGGTTAGTCTAATTTATTTTAAAGTTAAAATTTTACTGCTGAGACAGATTAAAATATCTTCAAGCAATGAACACATACAGAATTCTCAACATTATATAATAAGAAAATCTTCATATAAGTTGGCAAAAAAGCTTTAGATGGGCTTTAGTTGTTTAAATACTCCTTGTCTTACCTTTGTATAAGTTTTTTCCTCCTCTTGGATTTCTTGGTGGTGTTGACTTTCAAGCACTTCAGTCTGCAGAGCAGCAACCATTCTTCCAGTATATTCTGATATCTCTGAAATAACTTTCAAGGCTTCCTCATCTGATGCAACAGGCCTGAATTCTTCTTTTAGTTCTGCACACAGTTCACTCCAAACTTCTCCAACCTGTGTGTGAAACACACACCACACTATTCGGTATTTATCTCTTTTTTTTCAGTTCCAATTATTTAAAATATCACAGAGCAATAATCTCTCTCCTTGTTATTTCACTTCCCAGAATCTTTATGCAAGGTTAGACTTCAGTAATGCCATGCCAAATTCATTCATGATAATCCTCACTAAGCCTTTCCAAGCCCAAGCTTGACTCCACAAGGCAGTAACAGGAATGCTGGTAACTACAGAAACTCAGAAGAAATACAGGTAGCTACAAGATACTAAATTACAGGAGTGAAGAGTTGTGTCCTACTGGTTGCTTCTTAAAATCTCAAATTGTGCACATTAACAGAGCAACCTGCAAAATGAAACATAAATGGAAGCTGGAATTATCAACTAAAGATTGAGTCTTGCTAGTTCCTGAACACTTCAAGCTCTCACAGACTTTGTTCCTGAGCAGAAAATTGGCATAGATGGAAGCATCTTTTGAGCAGGATGGCTCCCACAAAGCTTGTTATCCTGTTCTTGTTTCTTATGAGCACATCATTCTTAACTTTTGACAGTATGGATGGATACTGCATGTGGGGACAAAGATGGGAAAGCACAGAAAAACCTTTACCAGAATGCATACTTATTGTCATTTTAAATAGCAACCCCCCCACACTCCCCAAATAACCTTACTGCACAAACAGGCAGTCCTGTTCTCCAGCCCTTCCCTAATTTCTTACTCCTGTCCTCGTGCATTCCTGTTTCCTGAGCTGGCAAACAGTTAAAACTATTTTTTTCTGAAGTTATTTTTAACTAGCATTAGTTTCTAGTCTTATTTTCTATGCAGTCACAAACATTTGTAGCAGTACAATGGAAAAGTCTAGGGAGTCCTGCAATGATGGAGGTGGGATTGTTTCTTTTGATGGCAAATACTGGCTTACACTCTCTGTGAAACTACAGGTGACCTGTGGCACAGGTGACAGCTTTTGAAGTGTTGTTTGTTTGTTGTGTCCTGAGATACAACAGATACTTGCTATTTTTGCAAACACGGATACAGTAGTAATATTTTCTTCCAGAATACTCACTTTAAAGTCAATATAACGTCGTATGATAGCAAGTGTGACAAAATCCTCAGCAGATAAGCCAGGTAAATTTTCAAAACCTAAAAGAATATGAATCATGTCAGTATTAACAACATGATGAATTTATCTTAAAATATAACATTCTAAAAAAAGACACCATCTTATTTGTCTTATAATCACATGCAAAATCTTCATCACACATATACCAGTCAGTCACTCCTCTAATCTTGAGCAGGCTTTTGGTGATAAAAAAAACTGTTTTCTCTGTAATAAATTCACTCTGTACTAACCCTTTACTTATGAGTGGCTCCAGTGACCTTCCAATCACTTGGAAAGCTTGGATAGTACTGCATTTGCTACACTTTTGTGGTAAGGGTTTGATCTTCCGTTAAAGCAGACAAATAGTTGAGTCCACGTCTCAATTTCTAAAGAAGCAATTCAGCACAGAGTTTGCTGTAGCTGTGAAGCAGCCATCAGGAGAACCATATTACAGGGTGACCAGTACTTTGTTTCAAAGCTGTGTAATGAGGGTCTCCTCCATCTCATAGACTTGAGCATAATGCCTTGAGCATCATGACTCCATCTTTTAAAAAAACTGTTTAAAGTATGCGTAAAAGAATAAGGTAGAGAAGTATGGTTGCTGAGACTATGCCTCATTTTTTGCATGCTGAATGTTAATTATACTTGATTTTTTTTTAAAAAAACCCTATCTCTATATAGTCTATCAACTCTCATTCTTGACTTCATCATACCATCTGTGTGGTAACTGGGAATGTAGCATCTATCTATTAGAATACAACTACATCACGTTTTGAAGTTAAGAAATACCATAAATAAAGACCAATTAACACCAGTTTTCTAGATCACCATGTTACAGGCTGTTATGGAGCATGACTACAGTAAGAGGAAGATGCTGAGAAAAGACTATAAAAATCTTTCCATTTTTTTATTATCCACTTTCATGTCATTTCAGTACTTCACAGGAGACATTACAATTTATATAACTATCATAAGAGGTATGTGTGAATATAGAAGAACACCGGAACAAAATCTCATGCCTTTCTGCTTTAATAAAGAATTTGGCTGTGATCCAACATTTAACATAATTAACACTAATAAAAATGAGTAAGAATCTGGACTGCAACAGAGGAAGAACTAACTATAGTTTATTAGAGAAACTAAGGATGTTTTCAAACCAGTTGGTTCTCTATGTCACCCAGGGAACTGGCTGAAGCAATCTCAGAACAATTACTGATCATCTTTGAACCTGTAGAGGATGGACTTGAAAAAACAGACATAATGCCTATTTTTAAAGGGGAAAAGGACAAGCCAGAGAATATTGGTTCAGTTCAGTTCCTGAAAAAAGACTGAAACAAGTAATTAAACAAATAATGTTTATGCAGCCAAATGGTAACAGTGAAAACATTTATATCCAACATGAACTAGTAAAAACTAAGACCTAGCTTTTGTCTACAGCCAGATTAAGAAATTTTATGGATGTGGAAAAGTTTATCATGTATCTTGACTTCAGTTTAGGTTTTTAGACAAGGGTGTAATGAGTATTCATATTCAGTGTGCAAGCAACACAGAATTAGGAGGGACTACAGCATTTTGAAGGAAAAGACTGGAGTGCAAATTAATCTTGCCAATCTGAAAAATTATCTAAACCCACATTATTTAATTCAGTAAGGACAAATAAAAATTCTAAATGTAGGAATAGTCATCTCTACGAATCCAGGATGGCAGATGACTGTACAAGATCCTAAGTCAAATGAGCAAACAATATCATGCCACTATGAATACAGCAATTGTTATATCGATGTCGGAATGTTTATTTACAAGATGACTAGAGTAATGTAGCTCTACTTGGCTGTGAGGCTTCTGCTGGAGTACTGTGTTCAGTTTTGGGACACTACAGATCAAGAAGAATGTGAACCAATTGGAAAGACTCCAGAAAAAAATGGGAATCATTTGAGGTTATGCTAGAAAATGAGACTGGCAAGTAATGTCTGCAGAAAGTAGGATTTCTTGATCTAGGGAAATAAAATTCATTGAAAAGTGTTAAAATATGTGAAAGAGATATTGTGTGTGGGAAAACAAATTACAGAAAATTTAAAGCAAATCTTAGGTTTAAATCTAGGAAAACTCTACCTAATGGTAGTGGCAGAAAATTCCTGAGGAAGTCTTGAAATCCCCATCAATAGGGACTTTTAAGAACAGGAGTAGCAAGCATCTATTAATAACAGAGTACTGATGATGCATCTTGAAGTTTCCTTTGACTTTTTTTTTTATAGTGACTTTATTGATCGCCAGTGAACCAGTTCAGTTTAATGACAAATATGACACTGACAAGGCAGCTCACTTGTCTTACCTAGCTTGCACAATAATGAATAAAGTTTTGCCCGTATGTTTTCTGAAACTTCCATGATGGCAAAGCTGGGACAGTTGGCAGGCATGGGGATGACCTCTTGCTGTTTCTGGAAGCTGGTAGCAATAGGTCTCTTCATGTCTAATAATTTCAAAACACAAAACCAGAGTAGAAGGCTGAAGATGTAGTATGTTCCCAAAACTACTAAACTTAGAGGAAATTCTATTTATGTAATGAAGCATGAGGATCTTTAGCAGGCAGCTATGGACATACTCTTTTTCTGTGATGCCTCCTCCAACAGAAGACAGTTCCATCTTACTTTGTCGACACCATGTAAATCATTTCGATAGTTTGGCCAGGAATTTGAACATAATTTGGGTCAGAAAATATTAGTTAGCATGACTAAAGATTTGTGAGAACATAGCACTCTCCTTATTTCTTTTCACAACATATAATAAAACATAATGCCTTTTGTGGATGAAATTCTGATGCCCAACATCAGAAAAGCTGGTCAGGATACCAGTCATGGTTCTGTTCATCACCTGGTTCATTCCCAGCTGATGTAGAATATGCCATCTAGTGGCCAGACGCCAAACGAAATAGGTCGGAGGTATTTGGGGTTTGGCAAGAACTATAGCATAAAGCTATAAATACTGTAATTTACTTTCATCAGGATTCAGACTGCAAAAGCAAATACTGTCTTTGTTTTACTTTATTCAGTGGAACTGCTCACAGTTTCACCTGCATCATAAAACTTACCAACGATCCTTCCATATTGATCACGTTTGACTCCTAGCTCCAACTCCTCCTGTCTCCATAACTGTATTAGAAGGTTAGCTGCCGTTTGATCTTTCTCCCCTCGCCAGGTACTGATGTGCAAAGTGGTTTTAGGGTTGTCACAAAATTCAACCAAGATTCCAAGAATTATATTGCACAGGTTCTTTTGTTTTAACTTGGTGAAGGGAAAAGGAAAAAATGTTTTAAACTGTTCAAAACACAGTGATGTCTACCTTAAAAAATGGAGAAATTGTGTAATGTGTAATCAAGTAACTGCAAGCTTTTCATCACAACTATTTGCACAAAACTGGTGTATAAACTTGTAAATCTTTCAAGTTCCTAGAATCCTGCCATGCAAAGTTCCATAAATGCATGCTTATTTTGTGAGAGGTGAAATGCCTGTGCCAGCTCTATGCCCAAGACCCACACATATACCTATACATACAAAATACATGTACAAAGTAACTTTAAACATCGAAACTTTTAAAGCCTTGAAGCGTATACTGTCTCTGCTCTTACTAACTTCAATGTGAAGTAGAACCGAGGTGCTTTTCTAAACAGAGATGTCATCCAAAGTAAGAGCGTAGATTGAGTTTTCTTTTTAAAAAGAGTACAATTTTGGTAAATTTAAAACTCCCTGTGTCAAATACTTGTTTTTAAAAAAGATACATGGAAAATCCATCCAATCATTTCTGAGCAGATATCCTGGTGTGTGATTACCTTCCCATCTCAGGGAATTACTATATTTTTCTTAGTATTATAATAGTCTTAGGAGATACTGTAACAAAAATAATGCAGTTTTCCATGTTGTTTTACTACTCTCTCATTCTGTAAGAACAACAATAAAAATACCTACCGCCAACAAATCCAGGAGGAGAAAAATGCCCTGTTTTTGAAGAAAATAATCCTCTGCAATGTAACATCCAATGACACAGGACCTTAAACAGAAATAATTTTACTGTGTAGAAACATTTTTATGCTTTAGAACATTCTACAAGCATCTTATTTATTTTACGGAATTGCATAAATATATTTGGTATGCTATATGCTTCATACCTTCGGGGAATAGAAAAATAATTTTTTAAATGCCCTTTCATTTACACTGTATAACTAAATACATGCCAGTGCTCGCTATTCTCTTGCAGGTGGCACACCTTCCTTGTAGCAGCCCAAGAAATTTGGCAGGTTCTCAATGAATTGGATTAGAATATGGATTTGAACTAAAACAAACTCGGTAAAACAGGCTAAAATTTAGCTAGATCACATCCCTGATCTGGCTTATTGTAGGGCTGTGTGAATATTTCTGCCAGCAGAATCAAGAGGATGAGATAAGCAAGACTGGTTTTTTGGCAACAGTGTTTGCTTCTCCCAGCTTAAAGTCATCATGAACCCAGCATCCATGTTGCTATTGCTTCCTTCTCTTATTTCCTCACTTATGGTCATTAACGCAGAAACTGAAGGGATCTCCTTCATCAGTCTTTTCTCCCAGACAAACGTATCATTTGGCTTTCAATGGATTTCTCAACTTTTGCCTTAAAACAAATTAACTTTTGGTTATCTTCCTGTGTTGGCATTCTATGACAGCAATCTTTAAAATATTTCTAGCCCAATATAGCCAGTTTACAAACATTTCTTCTTATGCTTACACAGATTTTAGCTAATATTGGTCTCTTCTTGCTTTCTGTTTACTTCTCTGAAGTTATTTACAGACTGTAACCACACACCTCTCTCAGAAACTCTTCGGTAACTCTGCATGTTAGGAGGTCACTCTGTGTGGGGAGTTATGCCTGCTGTGTGGAGAGTTAGATTGTCATACTGAACCCCTATTTAGAAGGGAAAACCTCCAGAATATTCTGTTGATTTTGTATGATTTTTTTAGTCAAACTGTATGAGGGATTTTTATACATTTTAAATAGAAGAAAGGCCTATATGTGCAGACAAAGGCCATAGTATTGCAGACCTAAAAAATACAAGACTTGACATTTTTAAGAGTTGCTGCAGCTAAAATACTTCACTAACCACAAGCAGTCGAGTGCACTGAAGAGGAGACAATTGTGGCCTAATCCACTATATAACTTCTTTGGATCCATCTGAATGAACGGGATAAGTATATCCACTCCTTCATAGCTGAAGAGCTCCTGTTGAAACATTAATTAAAGCAGTATGTTTCTTAAATAATATTCACTAAATAGCTAAATGGAACAAAATACAAAGGAAATTAAAATATTTAAATATTTGTATCGTAATAGATTTGGCCCACTTGTGAGAGCAGGATGTAGCCTTTATGATACGCAAAAGAGATTTTCAGTTTTTCCAAACTGCTAATCTTGTTCATTAACACACTTTCATATATTAATTTAAAAATCAGGTAAATTAGCAGTTAAATAGGTGAGACACTTCCTAGTGGATCTCTGAGTGATTTTGCATTTTAACTGTCACTGTTACAGAAACCAGTTATCAGACCTGACTTGTTAGCGATGAACTACAGTTGACACCTGCTTTTGAATAATAATTAAAAAAAAAAAAAAGCAGTATCCTTTATATGAAAATATACCGTTTTGGCATTTTCTGCACAGTATGAGATAGAAAGACACATACCTTTCTGTGGAGATCATTTTCACAGAGAGCAGACAAAAGAAATAATATATCAGCTTGGATTTCCAGTAGAATGGCATCTTCTTTCTCTTTAGATTTGTTTGCTGCATACTTTAGGATGTCTATAAATGAATGTATTTTATACATGTGAATGTCCCATACACAAGTCAGAATTCTATTACAGCTGCTGCTTTTTAAAAAAAATAAATTTACACCATGGGATTTTTAAAGGAATCTACTTATGTTGTTCAGTTTTACCTCCTGTGTTTTACAACAGCCTACAGAAGTGCAGCACTCTGATGCTGTAGTTTCATGGACTTTACTCTTGGTGACAGGGTTAATGATAGCAGCTTGCACTGACTTCTTCCTTGCTCAGTCTCTGTGCTGCCCCTTCTATTATGCCAGTGCAATGAATTCAGGGAACTGACCTGAATTAAGGAACTCTTAGAAAAAGGCAATGAACTTACTTACTGATTTGCTCTACTGTACAGCCTCACAAACATTTATACTGACAGTGGAAATGTGGGAGAGACATAAAATACCATCACTGCTGAGAAAATCAGCCTTGGACATGTGAAAGAGGACATTCAGATACAGAACTCCCACAAAGTAAGAAAAGTTACTTGACTCCGATATGTAAGGTTTAGTGTTAATTTTGCTTTCACTAAAATCTGTAAGCTTCCATAGTTTTCACCGGAGTTCAACTTTCAACTGAGGATATAAAATCTTTTATTTCTAGGCTTTCTATTAGACTATACTCTTTGAATTCCAAAGGATCTTACCTATTTTGTTTCTTCCAGTATGACTCTCTCAGAGTACTGGAAACTTTTTATTATTGTAAGAAAAGAACTTAAAGCAGTGTGTATTGGAATGTAAAAACAAATGTAACAGTAGGTATGTGTTACTGAACAAGAAAATGCTCTAAAATTGCAGGAGCAGTGGTTAAACAGTTTTATTCTGCTTTTATTAGTCATAATGTTATTCATATAAAAATACACTGTTATTAATTTTCTTTTACTCTAAAGAGGAGTTGTGGAAAACGACACCATAATAGACAGGTAGAACAAGACTCATAGCTGGAGTTCCTAGGGGCTAGCACAATGAAAAGAAGATGTAACAAATGCAGTATAATAAAGGGAGGAGGGGCAGCTTTCACTCTGAAATTAAACCCCTAGGCTTTCACAGCTGTCTGTTTTGCTTAATTCATTCAATTCTATGTGCTGAAGTGCAACAAACTGCAAAATCAAATCAATTACATCTTGGATTTTTTTTCTGAGGTTTTTTTTTTTAGTTTTTCAGCAGTCAAAGGAGTAACACACCAAAACCACAGCACACAAAAGAGCAGGAACATTCTTAGTGTCAACAGAAATGTACCGATTTAAGTACAGCAATACAAATTGTGCTTTACCCAGTAGCTGGCTAATTGCTCCCTGGTCACACAAATTAAGGTTCACAGCGTCATCATAAAGGGACACAACAGATCTCAGCACTCTCAGGCTGTAGCGCATTTGTGCAAGTTTGTTGCCACGACCACCTGTTCCATGGAAACTGTTACCTTGACCAAAGAAAGGATCTGTGGAGCAATCACAATGAGTATTTTTTTTTGGTAGACAGTGTATGCTCAGAATAATAGTGAGCTCAGGAAAAGGAATAAAAAGGCTTATCAGTGTAAGCTAAGAACAAACAAAAACATCCCTTAATGTTAGAAAGGCTTCTTGTTTAAAACCATCTAGTAATAAGCCTTTCTGTGTAGGGCTATACCTTTTACATTCATAAGAAAGGTATGATTTTGGTGAACATTTAAAATTATTACAATATTTTTAACCTTACTAGGTTAATGAGCAGTCTCCAAAACTCAAAATGTCTTCTCTAGTATGACATGTAATATCAACCTTTTGATCTCCATTAGACCCAAATGAAAAATTCTTCCTAGAAAAACATACCAATTTTTATGATGAAAACTATCCATCTCCAGAAAACCAGTCCAAGAAATTGGGTGCAGTTAGTCATCTTTTTGCTTAGCCCATACTCCTAGCTCATAGGCACAAGCCAGATTTAGTCTGGAAGCTGTCTTACTTCATACAGCTCTAAGTTTGAGTTAACATGTCCTGCCTCACGGCAGCAGTTACTGGTTGGACTTGTTGCCACAATAAGCATACCTGACTAGCTTCAAACACGGGCAGCAGAGATGTGTGGCTGCCCATACAACTGAAGGAGTATCAGTATAGCGGTACACAGGGAATGGGGCACCAGCTTATCCTTCAGTAGAAAAAAAATTACAGTCCTTTGGTTTAGAAACATTAGTTTCCTAAGTGACCTATTGAAAAAGAATCATTCTGAGTTCATGAGTTTTACATTTTTCCTTCCTGTCAAAGGAAGTAAGTTCAGTTGAGCTGTGTTTTGAGGTTACTGTGTATGAAAGCCATAAGCACCTACTGACCTTGGCCTATACACCATTCTAGAAACACAAGGAGGAGAGTATTCGCTTGGCAGGACAAATATTTATCTACTAGCAAGGGAGCCACTGAAGCTAAAATAGCAATTGCATGAAGCTGTAATTCCTCATATTGGGCAGCAGACCAGTCATGAAATCTAGGCTTCTGATTTGGTTTTACATAACAAAGCAAAGCTGGCATCACATCATTTTCACTGAGGAGCTGCAGAGTCAAGACAAAAAGAAAGAGAGACAGCTTATAGGTTTCATATGCAAGTAAGAAAAATCTAAAGCAATGAGTCAACTTTATCTGTCTTACATTAAGAAAATTATTTTTTACTGAGAAAGTACGTCATGAATGCTACAAGAACAAACAAACTCTGTTTATATTCTGTAGCATTCCCACAGACTGTGGTTTGTTAAACTTCATTATGTTCTTCACGTGTATTCCAATAATGCTTTGCAGTCACTTGTCAGCTAATTTTCCTAGCATGGTCTTGGTTTGTAACCTTTATAAAACAGAAACTGTATGCTACTTTTCAAACAGCAGGACTTGGTCTGAAGCTAGGTATGAATTTTGATTTGGAGAACAACTGCTGTCAGTGTACTGGACTATGCCAGATGGACAGCTAAATAATATTCCTATGATCCTTTTGACCTTTTTGTTTTCTTTTGTTTTGCTTACTGTATCTTCTGTTCTGTTACAACTTACCTGTACACCACATGGGTTTTTAGATAAGACTCCTATGACATTAAATAGTAACTTCTTCAGCTCGAAGTCCTCATAAGAGTAGGTAAGTTTAAGACCTTTTACCAAAGGATTGGGAATCTTAACTATGAAGGAAATTGTAGAGAAGTTACAAAAAGATTACCATTAAAACTAAAAATAGTTAATTATGCAGTATGAGATCTCTTACCTTCAGCAAATGTTGCAAGTACTATTAACAGCTTTGCAAATCCACTTTCCTAATAGGCATTAAAAAAATACATATTAATTAAATTACAGTGAAATTAAGAGCTATGATTTAATTTTAGTTTTGCTTTTTTTCTTCAGAACACAGGGTTTAATGTATCCTTTGACAGAATAAACAGAATTTTATCAAAGAGAATATCAACCATTTGGGCATTGCATGATACTAACTAACTACAGACCTAAAAGTACAATTAGTTAAACCCATGTCCCATTCAGTACAAGTCTGAACTTGTATGAGGAAGTCTGAAACACTTGCATTCACTACTATAACCTACCACACAAGAAAACCATATTCTTGGTACCATTAGAGTTCTGTTTTTTAAAATGCATTTGTGCACGTGTAAGTTTATACATCAGGGTCATCGGTACATACAATTTTGTGCCTTCAGCTGTGTGTACTAATACACTTACATTCAACTTCAGTGCATTTACAAGAAGCACATAAAAACTGCACGTATGAACAATATGCATTTATGAATATTACATATTAAAAATTCAGAAAATAGAATTTTGTGATTCACAGCTTCTAGAGAGCTAACAGAAGGACAATTAGTCTAGTAATTGTCTAATTGCGTAATATCCGTAGTCTAATGTAACTACGGATAAGACCAAGGCCAGAGGGCGTCTACACAGCACACTAGAGGCAAAAGAGCTTTGCTTCTTAGATGATTAGAAGCCATGGTTACCAGGACATTGCTCTTCTTCAGCAACAAAACACATTAGCTTGGCCCCAGTACTCCAGCAAAGCCACCACAGAGCTTTCCACCAGCTCCCAACAGGAGCAGAGCTCACAGAACACTCCACAGACATTCCCACAGAATCAAGCGGTTCTTTTAGTTTTGCAGCAGCCTTTTAGATGCATTCCCAAAAAGCTGGGCTCAGATTTATTCGGCCTAGCTCTGGAAGTTAGCATACACCCAAATGATTTTAACAATCAGAAAAATATTGCAAAAGTCATTTTAAAGAAAATATTGAAGTACACGACTATATTGCCCATTAGCTTTTGTCTCTATGGTATCTACATTCTCTGTACAATGCCATTGCAAAGTGGTTAAATAAAAAACATTAAAACTTACTAATGTTTTCTCCTTGCTGATTAATACAGTACCAAATTCTGATGGAAACCAGTAAGCAATTACCAAACAGACAGTTTCGTTCTAACACAGAGTTAATCGTAATTAATATCATTATAAACTCTACTTTACATATATTATCCAGTTTATTTGTGGTGAGAAAATGAATCTCCTTTCCAAAGGCTCAGATGCCCATGCTGATTTCTGAAATTATTTTAAATACAAGACTGAGTTTCCCAAAGTTGCTTGGATAGTATATTAAAGAAAAAAGAGAACATTCTGATGAAAATTTCTTTGGTATTATCTACAAGGCAGGATTCAATGGTAATGTTAACATTTTTGTTTACCTGATATTTATACCTTGTACCTTATCCCCATAAGTTGAAGTGAAATCTCTAGAGAGGTTAAAAATACAGAATCTAAATTTAAAAAAAAATTCATTTTTTCCTTGCATTGAAACAATTTTTATTCCTTGTAGTATAAGAAATTAAAAATATGTGTCCTGGTTATTTATCTTGTAGGAAAAAAATGCCCTGTTTCTACAGCCAGATAAACAATTTGAATGTTTCAGACATCAAATATGTTGCTGCAATAGTATAACAGACATTTCATAATGGTTAGTGATAAAATGGAAAGCTTTAATGAAAAATCTGTAAAATTCATTACAGACTATAAAATCTATTTAGTAGTACAGCCAACTGAGAAACTTCAACTCAAGTTGATAAATTAATTGCCTGAAAGTAATCCATTCCTGAACAGCCAACAGATCTACAGGAATTTGATTGCTTAATTATTCAGTATGTATGTCACAACTTCATTTGAAGTTCTAAGTCTCAACTGTAAAACAAGAGAGTACAAGAACATTAATGTCTATAAAAAGTTAACCTCTCTGCAGCTTCCTCATTAAAATTCTGGAATATTACAGAGGAATGAGTCACCTGCTTTTTAGGCAAGTCATGATAATGCATTTTGGACTACATTTATGTGACCTAGTCTTAGAAAGAATGTATGTGCCTCTTATTAACTGGATCTAAGTAATTATTTTCTCAGCATCTTAAGTAGCACTTCTGAACTCATCTTTGGAGGACCCTTCTTGTTCCTTGTTATGAAGCACAGATACTTCAGTTGAATTTGGGCCATCTGAATATAGCCTGTACTCCTACATCTTCAAACAACAAATGAGATTTAGTGCAAAACTCATTGTAACAGAATGGTACATCTAAGAATCTGTGTAAGAATACAGGACTTAATGTTAACTTTTGCACATGAATAATGTTAGTGTAATTTTCCAAGTATTAAATAAAGTTGATGCTAGTACTCCAGGCTAATGACCTACAGACTTGAAGTCTCTTTGAGGTAAAGGGAATTGCAGAAAGAAAAATGGTTTCTTGCTCACCAAATCTAAGAAAGAGGAAAGCACTGGAGACAGAGTAGAACAAATATTAGAACCCTAATGGGGAAAAATACTGAGTATATAAAAGCAAAGGAGAAGTTATTGGTCTCTGGAATATAACTATAAATACTTACAATCATAGGTGCTGCAGGGTTTTCAGCTAGTAATGTGGCAATCACCAAGAGGTCATTCCGTAGCTGACGATCATAATGCCGGAAACCGTGCATGAGAAGGTCTACAAATACTTCTTTCAAAGCACTTAAAAGAAAGTGAAATTAATTTTACCTTTCCTTTTCATATGCTAATTTCAGACAGTTCTAGGTATATGAATCCTCATTCACCATCATACTTTTCAAAGCCTTAAGGTTTAACTGCAAGAGAAATAACTTCAAAATTTTATTATGAAATGGATTCTTATGTGTACCGCTAGACATCCAATTTAAGCATATTCACAAGGTACATGTATTACAAATTGCACCTTCCACTGTACGTGTTATAACTAATTAATAGAAAGACATAATATTTACTCAAGCATGGAACTGGATGTTGCTGAATGATTATTGAGAAGAAATGGTCTAATCCTAAATAGTTAAAGAAGTGTAACTCACTAAGGGAGAACTTGTTATTTATTCCAGCAGAGGATCTAGAACAAAGCCTTGTATATCATAGAATAGAATTTTATAACGTAACTAATGTAACTAATTTTATAACGTAAGCATTTCAACAGTGCAATAATACTGGCCTACCGAGCCTAACGTGAGCTTGAAAATGGTGCAATTAACTTTTTCATCATACAAAGCAACAGATGGGCTATACCTCCTGCACTATGCAGCAGAGCACCGTTATCTCCCTCTTGCCCTGAAACGGAAACAACTGGTGGTGCATCACTGTGTTCATGAAATAAAGAGAGGCCTGACAATGAAATAGTTTTGAAGTTGACTAGACGTGCTTTTAGCTGGGCTTTGGCCACTGAGTTTGTAAGCTACCTGGCAGGCACCTCTTGGATCACATATCGTTTCCTGGCACCTCACAGGCCACAGTGCTAGCTAACTTGCTGAAACAGAAACAGATGCCTGAGGGGTCTTAATCACGGGCTGCTTGGCTATGAGGTCTGATCCAGTAGTGCTTCCATTTTGGGGAATCAGATATGTTAATACTGAAAATTTAATGAGGACTTAATGAGAGGCCTCCATTCCCTGTATTTTCTCTCCATTTCAAACAAAATGCTACACAATAGCAACGCTTTAAATGTCTCCAAAATTACAATATTAATTCATAAAATGCTTCCCTGCACTTACTGTACACACTCCAAGCTACTGAGCTGATTAACAACTTCTTCTTTTGAGGTGTTTTCTAACAGGTTCCATAGGATTTCTGAGGAGCGGAACACCAGCTGTCCTGAGGGATCAACACCATTTAGATACAAACAGAGTCTGCTGGCTGCTTGGGCCTTCATCATAAGTCTGCAATTTACTCCTGAAATTATGAAAATCTGAATAATTAATTCCCTGTAGCTCAGTAATTGTTTTAGGCATGTTGAGAGAACAAATGATCTAAGATCAGAGGTAATGAGATTGTTGAAAGAACAGTTTGTACTAACCAGAGCTGGAGAGATGCTGGAGAGCTTTAAGTACCCACAACTTCTCAGTAAGTTGATTTTCAACTAATGCTAGTGACAAAACGAGAGTTTCTGCTAATCCTCCTAATTCAGCCATCTGAATTTTATATTTTGCACTTGTTGGCTGGTAACCTGCACATACAATAGCTTTAGTTATAATGCAGTAAATACTCATAATTTTGGTTACTTCATAAAATATTCATCCTTTCTCAAGAGAGGACTGAGAACCAAGTATCATATTTCCTTATTGCTAAAACCAATTGAAAAAAACCTAATCAACAAAAGCTGCTTTTCTTGTATCTGAGTATTAATAGTGCCTAAAGCATAGCCAACAGACTTACTCTCAAGACTACAAAGCTATATAAACAAATAATTACTTCCTAGAATTTACAGAATGAAAGAACAAGCAGTGTTATAGAGAGGTGAAAAACCTTCTTCAGGTCATACAATATGTTGATGCAGGACCTAATTTTCTTCTGTAGCCTGTTCACTAGAGAATTAATGCCTTCTATTATCCTATTACTTAAAGTATGTGAATCCAACCTTTGATTTATAAGCTTGACTTTCTAATGTGTCTCTGTTTTTACTTGTGTCCATGCATATGCAAATCTGTATTTCATTACTGAATTACAGGGGATGGGGAAGCACTGAGGAAAGACATTTTTATTTATATATGCTAACTCGTAAAGTTTATCTTAAATAGCTTAAAAATATATATCAAATGACATGAAATGCAGGATTGATAAATGCAGATAACGCACATGGTGAAACAACTTTTAACTAAGCATAAACTCCAATAGGCTCTAAGTTGGTATTACTTTAAAGGTGAGAGAACTCTGCAGGATCAAACTGGAAAGATTTACTTATATACTTGGAGATGAAGAATTTGACTTAAAAATCAGACTGAAATACATTCTTCATTTTTGAGATAACATATCTTATTTTCTAAATCTGGAGAAGAATAAAATCTCTTAATATTTACCATTCACTGATCTTGATGGAACTATTTACAGATATACAACTAAATGCACCCATAGCAGCTTGCAGGATTTGAGCCTTGCTTGTAAGGTCAAAACAGATTTATGTGCTTTCATATTTTTAGAATCTTGTGAGGGCTGTTGCAGCTCAGCTTCTTTAGGCCTCCGGAAATAAATGAAAACTAGCAAGAGGGACAGGAACTAGTGACATGCTGTAGGAACACCACAAGGGAGCACACTAAAATCCACCACGCTCCCTCACCCGCACTCTGGATTCACACTGGGACAATGTTCATCTGTAGCTTGGCTGCCTATACTAGATCATGATCATGTGCCCCTCTAGGAGGGGATCCATGACTGACTTTGCCTGGTAACAGCCTCTGGAACCACCATAAGGGACAAAGAAATAAACAGTAGTGGATTCTGATGACAGTTTGCATGCCTATCCATAATACCACAGGATCATGCTTGAGCTCATACACAGGCATCATCAGCCTCTTTCTGCAGAGAGAAGTCACAAAATTTATTCAAAGCCTATGCTCAAACATGTCCTTATAATATCAACTCAATCAACTTTAGATGTGCTCAGATCTGTCCCTCACAAGCAACGCAAGTGAAACCAGAGCTGCTTCTCTCCAGGCTACAGAGTTGAAAATTACATTTCCCTTCTTATAATTCTGATCCTAACTACTCTTTCTTCCTTCGTTATCCACATTTCAGAGAACTTGTGACCACTTCACATTTTCTGGATACTATTTAATCCTAATCCCATAAGTGTAATAATTAATTCCTGGTACATTGATGAACTAATTTCAGATTTTGAGTATGCATTTCTATAAAAACATGTTAATTGCACATTTGCCAATGCTATATAATTAATATATGAGATACAGTAACTATAGTTATAAAGAAAAATTAATCCATAGCTAATTAAAAGAGCCATTTAAAAGTAGGTGGGATCATAAACACTTGATTTCTTGTGACACTTGAAAATACTGTGCTTTACCTGAAAGTAGTTTTCTTGGTAGCTCCATATTATAAAAGCTAACAACACACTTACAGATTTGTATTCTAACTTGAGAACTTGGCACCCTCATCAAATAACCTGTCAGAAACAGGAAAAGAATGCAATTTACAAAGTTTATAATTTTTTTAGAAAGTGATCTTAACATTTGTATTTACAGTATTTAGTGTTTCCTTTGGTCTTCTTGTCTTTTCCCCTACAAATGTGTCATTTCATGCAAAGTTTGATTATAAAATACTCAAGGGACAGAGACTCCCACATTGAAGAGGACAAAGCGGTCTTGGAGGAAAAAGTGACCTCCTCTGCTTTACGGCTACAGACCATTCCAAGAGACTGGATGTTATTCCAAAAGTTGTGGAATCCAGAAGAAAGCTACTGCACTAGGCTGTTGTCATCATTACCACATCAGAAATTCTTCTAGCAGACATGACATGACATAAAGGGAGCACAGAGAGAGATCCTTTTCCACAAGATAAAGAGAATTCCATTGAGAGCTACCAGTGTCTAACATGGATAATATAAACAATCTTTTACATGTTAGTGTCTTTTTGAACACGCTACTCTAAAGGGAATCTGGAACTATCTGACATCAGGAGGCCATTCAGCTATCTACTCAGACCTGTGAAAATAAAGACTTCTAAAAATATATTTTTTCTCACCCATTTCAAGGATAATCTTTTTTTCATGTGTGACAGGCTGATTTTGCTACCTCTGTACTACTTAAATCTTACCGTTAAGTGAGCTGATATATCACTCCAGCTCTATTCTAAATCCTTTTTGACCTACAGTGCTTGCAGTATTTTCTGTGAAAATCACAAATGTGACATGCAAGGTCATAAAAAGATATTTTGGTACTAAGAGGTCCAGTGACATTAAGACAGGACTTTAGACACCTTTTGCTCAACAGCTCTCTTAAAACTGATTCCTGAAAGATACAGCAGCTCATGCCTGAGACGCAGCAGGAGGCTGAAGTCAGAAACTGCTACTCCTAGTAAGGCACGGCACTAAACTGAGTTGTATTTTGCCTTTGTAGGTCTCTTGTGATAGGTCTCAGGCTTTTGGGTTTTGAAGGTTTGATCTGGGAGTCAGGAGTTACTGTTTCTCACTTGTTTCTTCCATTTGGTTTCAAAAAAGCAGGAAGGATACACGTTCCCCTTATCCCAGGCTTCAGTGTTTACAGTAATATACCAATTTCTCAGAGCAAAATGAAATGGAACAGGACATAGACAGGTTTAGTTCTTCAGCTGTACTGCTAAAGTTATCTCACGTAGCTTCTGACATTGGCAAACAGGTAATTCTGCTAGCTAATCTACGGGTTAGCTGCACAGCAAAATAGGAATGGTTTCTAATACTAAAAAGCACAGAGGACTTAACGAATAATTGAAAGAAATTACTTACATTTACTAGGGAGATAACAAAAAATTAAAATCATGCTAATACAGTTAATTTTATTGTGGCATAATAATAATTTTATTATGGCATACCAGTTTACACTCACCCAGTTGTGCAATGGATTTTGAAACTGCCATGGAATAGCTTACTTCATCAGATAATTTCTTTTTTTGAAATGGTAATCTGCAAAATGAAACTAAAAAATATTACAACTATGCTTAAAACACTGCAGAAGAACAAGTCACCAGAAAGTCAAGTCACCAGAAAAGCTCAATAGCATTTCTTTTCTTTCTTGACATTTTTTGCAAACAAGGATGCTCTTCCCAGGACAAATACATTCTTTGCAATGCTGATTCTACACTGAAAGTTCCAGTTCCATAATCTGGCAATTACATTTTGGAAATTAGTGGTACATGGTCATAGACAATATTTTCATAATTCATATTTGATGCAATAAGAAATACTGAATAAGCAAATGTCATTTAAATGTGGAAGATTAAATCCTGGAACCTAGGCACTATCAGGCTATTGCAGAGCTAGACTATGCATAGATACATGCAGAGGTGGGAAAAAAGCATCATATCCCTGGGCTAGACTCTTGAAAAAGATAAAAATAAAATCAGTAAACTGACTCCAAATAGCCCAATGACAAATTTATTTTTAAAAACAGGGTATTAAGAAATATTCCACAACATTTGCAAAATACTCAGATATGACATAAATGTGAAAGTGCTAAAAATTCCCTAAGAGTAAACATTACATTATGCTAAGGTCTCTGCAGCTCACAGTGCAGAAGCAGCTTTCCAGTAGGTTTACCTCTGTAAACATAGCCAGAAAAAAAAAAACAAAAATGGAGAGAGTAAATAATGGAATAAATGGTGGTGGTGGTGGGTGGGAGAAACAGACACTGAAAAGAAAAGTGGGAAGAAGACAGGTAAACAGAACCAGTTATGAAAGAGTGGAAAATTTTACTACAGGAGTGCTAGTATCTAAAAGGAAATTTTAAATAACAGCCCCTCCCTCTAGTTACAGGCTTCTCTTTGTCATATGTAGTAGTAGTGAATTGTGGGGGAATTTCCATAGTACAGAAATTGAAGCAAAAACCAAGCCTGCCATCTTGCAAAATATATTCATTGCAGAAACCACAAGTATTGCTGAACTGCTGTAAAAGACGAAAAGTCTTACTCACAACTACATTTTATTGACTTTACACACTCATTCTCAGTTTTGTCATGCTTTGGCCAAACACCGAAGAAAATGAAACTTTGTGATGTACTTTCTCATCCTCCACTGCGTGGCAGCAAAGGAAAGCAGTACAGCTGATGGTGCTCAGGGAACTAAAAGATTAATCTGAGAAGTTCTATGTTTATTAAACCTAACAGCTGAGAGGAAGCTATGTAAAAACCTATTTGAATATCTGGTTTACTATGCAACTCATTTTCTGTCTGGCATAATTTTTTCTCTTCCTTATTCTCTCCAATGATAATTAAATACAGGAATAACTGTAGTTACAAGCATTCCCTAGGTAACTTTGTTCAATTATTGAGGAGAAAACTACTGACAAGTGTGGCTAACACCTAAATTCTATTCTACAAATAATTTAATGTACAGTATGACAATGAAGATGCCCAAAAGTTCATGTGTTCAAGTGTTTTTAAATTAATTATAAATCCCAAATCCTCCAATTGTTGTGGTTCCTTCTCTTCTGCAGTATGTTTTGTCATTTTGTAAAGCTCACCTCCAGGTATTAAAGTGTTCTTGAGTCACCTCAGGTTTTTAAACTCACTTAGAGAGCTTGTTTGAAACAGCTAAATGTACCTCAGCAGGACTTAGCTACTGAATCTTTTGAGGCCAGCAGTCCCAGAGCAACTCACTGTAGGTAGTAAGACACCTTGGGGAATCTTGCTTCCAAGCAAGCTGGGGCCAAGTACAATACAGTTTCAAATGATGTAATACGTAGCTCCACAGATACTGAACTGCTAAAATGGGTCCCTCCTTCATGCCAACAGAAATTGGACTCAAGGAAAACACAGTTCATGAAAAGGAAGGGTGATATAACAGATGCTTTGCAGATATAGATGCCTTGTAGACAGATGCTCTATGGATACGTCAGTTGCCTAAGAAAATGTATGAACATGTTAATAAGCAGTGTTTAAATCTCTAAAAGAAGGGCTGAAGTACTTACCCACATAATTTAATAAGTTCACATAATGGCTCAGTGAAAGCTTCTTGTTCATTCATTTTTTCTGCACAGAGGTTAAGAATTTCAATTACTTGTGCTAAATCCTTAAGGGGCTTTTAATTTAAAGTGAAGGAAATCAGATTTTTGTACTGCTATGAATCAGAAGAAAAAGCTGAAAAGTGTATTCATCATACTTCAAAGACACAACCAGAAAAAACAAGGCCAATGCTTTCAAAATTAGATGTCTAAAATGAAGCACGAGTCAATACTTAGCCTTTTCAAAGCAGCCTTACTTTTACAGAAGTACAACTCTTACAAATCTGATTTAGCATTCTTACCAGCTGAACTCAGTGGAAGTTCAGCACTGAATATCTAAAAATACAGGGTGAAAACTCTTTACATCACAGTGTCAGATTTACCTATCTAAATTCAGAGACAGGCTTGAGGTATTTAAATTCTTTCCTATTCGCGTCCCAAGTGACTAACTAAAGTTTGAAAATCTGAACCCAAACACATACTGAGATTAGATAATTTAGGGTAGAGAGGCACACGATCAAAACTGAACAGATCACTGAGACTGAGAAGTTACTACCAATCCACTGACTCATGGAAGCTGCCTGTTAATACTTAGCCATAACTCAATTGTGAAGTAATGTGATAGCTTAAATCACTGTGGCAATTAGCTGAACTGTATGAAATTAATCACATTTTTCCATATGCCCATACCCTCCCTAGTATTTCTGATTATTTGAAGCCTTTCAATTTGTCCTGTAAATATAAAAAAAATTTCAGATAAATTAGTCTGATTTTATTGTTCTTTAAAGTGTCTCCCACTGGAAGTCATTGCCCTTTTATCTGCTGCTTCTTAAGTAGTGACAATTATTGTGCTTGTCTGTTCTGAGTTGAAAGTACACCAATTGCACTTTGAACACTTTCAACCACTGTACCGGTGAAACCCCTCTATTGAATTTTGTAGCAAATGAATCTAGCATCCAAGAATCTTGCTAACCTACCAACCTTGGCCATGTGTGCACAAGAAGGTCAATGATGAGAACGCATGTAGACCATCACTGCTCTCCATGTAGAAGCACAGCACATCATAAAATGCTCTGCTGAAAAGTCAGAGTATTACCATACCTAAACCATCATGACTTCCAAATTCTACTAGTGGCAAAAAGGATACAAGCCCGTTTTCAAAACGCTTGACTACCTTCTTGAGAGTTTTCAGCTGCTCTTTTTCCAAATCTTTCTTAAGTAAAAGAATGAAAAGCAGGTTTTAATAGCAGTTTGCCTCAGAACATTAAATGATTATGTTTATTCCCTTTTAAGTTTAAATGCAAGTGGAAACCAGATTAAAAAAATCACAAAACACAATGAAATTCTGAAAGTGCTTTGCAGCAGGATTAGCTCCTTGATCAAGCCTCATTTCTAAGTACAGAGTCGATGCTCTTGTAACTGAAGAGGCTTTTTAAAACTATCTTTTCTTCAAATGTGTGAGCTCTTTCTGTTAAATTCTTCGGGATTCTGTGAAAGGCAACTAAGAAAACCAAACCTATGTCACACACGACATAAATATATAAAACTATTGATCTAGAGTAGCTTAGAGTGGGACTCTGCCACCACTAGGAACAGTCCGCAAATTCAAAGTTGAAAACAACTGAAGTGAGGGTATGTCAGGCTGTGTCAGTGATACGCAGCATTCATTCCAGCTCTACTGAGCACCTCCATGCTGGGCGAGAGCGCTGCAGCTTGAGGCAGGCCAGAAAGTTGTTTCAGGAATCTACAAGCCCAGAATCCTAAGGGCATTTTTATCATATAGAATCATAGAATCATTTAGGTTGGAAAAGACCCTTAAGATCAAGTCCAACCATTATATATCTTATACTCTCTAGAGAAGCAGTAAACAAGATCATCCAGCACATTTTTCTTCAGTCAGTAAGTTCATTCTATCGGCTCTGTATCAAAAGGGGGAAAAAAAGGGACATGAACTACTTTTCTGTGGGGCATTAACTTAAAATGCAGTATGATTAATCGAGTTCTTGTTTTAAGAATATACATTATTAGGTTTTTAGGCTAAAAATAACTGATGGCTTAGTGAATTTAGTCTGCCAAATCTTCTTGTGGAGACCAAAAACAGCCTGTGGAAGTCCATGAGATCATGCTCTCCTGTGTGCCTAGGTAGTCATATTTATTCCTCAACACTCAACTTTGTATTTTCTTCCTTCCTTTAAAATCACATCCCTGGAGAAACGTTAGCCGTTAACTTGGGCAATTACATAAATTCCTGCCATACTTTCAGTAACTCTGTACTTATTTCTGTTTCTCAGCTGTAGGTTTCAGCACTCAAAACCTTCCAGATACACTAGAAATTCTTCATGTCCAGTTTTTTAAATGCACGTGCTTTTGTCTTTCTTTCTTCTTTTTTTTTTTTAAATTTTTGAAAAATGCCTGTGTGAGGATGTGCTGGTCTATATATACATATATATATACACATATATACACCTTTTTTTTTTAAAAAAAAAAGTCAGACATCATTGATACCATTCTTTATTACAATGACCATCTTTAGAAGACGTGTTCAAATACCAGAACAAATACTTCAGCTCTGTAGCCCCAGCCACCAGCGCCATCAGCTTTATTTCAGGCTGGTACTAAATTAATTGTACAAAACATTTTTCGAAGCCCCATTACTACCTGTGTAACTGAAATAACGAGGTATCAGGCTTACTTACTGAGTCTGAATCTTCGAGTAGTTTGATGACGTGATCCAGATCCAGTGCTCTTAACTGGATATCCTGGAAAAGTCACACTTTTAACTTGTTGTTTTTTT